>JAQQSW010007521.1:0-13685 GCA_028646575.1 Pseudocheirus occidentalis | reverse complement strand
GAGAGAGAGAGAGAGAGAGAGAGAGAGAGAGAGAGAGAGAGAGAGAGAGAATGGTCATTTCTTATGGACTTACAATGTAGCAGGACATACTGTGTTAAACACTGGGGATACAAATATAAGCAAAACAGCCCCTACCCTCAAGGAACTTACATTCTAATAAAGAAAGATAATACATAAAGTAGATGTGAAAAGTAGAGGGTAGGGGGAAGGGGTAGGTGCATGTAGAGGCATGGGTCAGGGCAAGATAAAGTCAAAGCTGGCTTCTCAGAGACCAGGGTGGTTCCAGGGATGGAATCCACCGGCCTTGAGTGAGATAGAGAAAGATGGTTTGGTACAATTCCTTTGGTACTCAGTGGTACCTACAGATTTGCTGATTGCTCCAGGCGTTTCTGTCTAAATGTCCTACCTCTTCCCACTATGGAAGAAACAGTCTAGCTGAAGTCCTTTAAGTTGATTCTCAGCAGCTGAGTTGCCCCCCTGGCCCCTTCTGTACTATGCTGGTAGAAGGTGGTTTCAGG
Source organism: Pseudocheirus occidentalis (assembly GCA_028646575.1). Taxonomy (NCBI): domain Eukaryota; kingdom Metazoa; phylum Chordata; class Mammalia; order Diprotodontia; family Pseudocheiridae; genus Pseudocheirus; species Pseudocheirus occidentalis. Next base: position 13,167 of record JAQQSW010007521.1, on the reverse strand, counting down.
TAAACCCCGCCCAGCTTAGAGTCAGCCTATGCAATGGTGTAACGTTGATCATAAGAAGTTTAGCTCAGATGAGGTCAAAGAGGCTTACTGTCAGGTTAGCTGCAAATGGGTGAAGTTGTTGACCATGTCAAATCTGGGTGTTAATAGAAAGCCTTTTGCTCGTTGAAATGAAGTCTAGAAGCTAATAATTGTGTTCAGTCTGAGGCAGTGCTGACCCTAGAGACATGAAAGCACTGATTCCTCTTCCCAACATGGCTACCCCAGAGTGGGGGAAATAATTGATAAAATGGTGCTGTAGCCACTGGACAGGGAAGGGCAGTTCTAATCACTTTCCTTTGGTAATGGAGGGTGAGGGATGGCAGGTAGGAGAAAGGGAAATGGACTCAGGGGGTACTTCATCTGATCATGTGTACTTCAGTCTCCCTCAGGTGTTCCTTTAGCAAGATTTGGCCTAGTCACCATGCCACTCTCCTCCCCCCTACTTCCCAAGCAGCACCACCGTCCCTGGGCCCAGCACAGTGTTTTCAAGAGGTCCCTGATCAGGTAACCCTAGGCTGCTATCAGATAGACATGGAACAATGCCGAATGAGAAAAGTCAACTGGAAAGTGCCCACTTGGCAAGGCACTTTGTGTAGCCAATGAAACCCAAGTGCCACCTTCCTAGGACTGTCAGCTCCAAACAGCAACCAGCTCTTTCTGCAAAGTGCATACCCCCTCCTAAGCCCTTGGATGGCACTTTGTGCCAAAGGAGGTCGCCAAATCTGATTGACCAGCTGACAACTGACATTTCAAAAGAATGGATTTTGCTGAACATGATTGTTATTAAAAGCAATTTGGTGTCCTCTTTTCTCCCACAATGCACAAAAAGCCTATTCCAGAGTAATCATCCTCAAGAAGGAAAGGAAATAAAACAATCCCAGCAGTAATCAAAACACCTTTTTCACAGGGATGGAAAAATTGAGTTTTCCAATTTCTACTCAAATCAAAAGATTGAACAAATTTTCCAAAATTTTAAAGAAAGATAAAAAGTAGTAATGACAACATTGTCTAAACCATCCCCAATTCACTAAGAGGAAAAAAATGGTCAAAGGAAAGAGAAGAAAGAAGACTGGCCTGGAAGAAGAAACCATGGATTCTAGTCTCAGCTCCACCATTAACTCACAACAACCTTGTGCAAAGCAGGTTGTTTTCCCTGTCTGGCTCTCAGTTTCTATTTCTGTAATGGGGGTATGGAGGGTGGGCAGGGGTGGAACCAAGTCTATGGATCTACATTCCTTTCAGTCAACCAACCAGACTTTGCTAAATACTCAAGTGCTTTTTATCAAGCACATAAGAGATGTGGAAATTTGGCTGACTTACCTTAAAGTAGAAATCAAGACCACTCTATATGCCCTTATTTCTTTGAATTAACACTCTCCTACATGGTTTTTCTGATATCTATTTTTACATAGACTTTTTTCTATATACTCTGAAATGATTTCTAAGGCAAAAAAAATGTTTTATACAGTTCAAATGGGCTCATATTGGTTCAAGCCAGTTTTGACAGGCTACAGGAGGTTCAGACAAGTTCAGAATAATTGGATCAATAAACAAAATGGATGGCTGCTTTTTTAAAGGTCAATAAAATTGTTATATTTGATGCCAAAGAAGAGAAAGAAAAAATAACCAAAATCTGAAATGAGGAAAAGAAAAATAAAGTAATAAAGAAAACGACCAGTCAGACAATAGTCAATAAATATTTCTTAAATGCCTACTATGCGCTAGGCACCATGCTAAGTGTTATATCCCACTCCATACCCTTCCCCCTTAAGAAAACAACAACCTGAGAACTGAGAATATAAAAGAAATGGGCAAAACAGGGAATAGATTAGTTAATTAAACCAATATCAGAAGGAGAAATTAAACAGATTGTTAACAAACTGCCACATAAAAAGGCACCAGGACCATATATATTCATAAGTAAAGTCTGCCAAACATTTCAAAGAACAAATAATCCCTAGACTATGTATACTATTTTCAACAGTAGACACAATGTCTCTCTAACTCTTCCTATGAGATAAATATGGTCTTCATCCCATGCCTGGTAAGGATAAGGAAGGGAAAGAAAATTATCAGTTGGTTATTTCCATTTTGTTCTATCTATAGCTTGTTTGTACATTGTTGTTACATACTGGGGGCAGGGACTGTCTTTTGTCTTTCTTTGTATTTCCAGGACATAGCACAGTGCCTACAACATAGTGAGTGCTTAAAATGTTTCTTGACTGGATGGCAATATCATTGATTAATTCCTTTCCAAAAAGTTAAATAGAACACTGGTAAATAAAATACCATCATGAATAAAAAACATATTCATTAAGATCAAGTAGGATTTATACCAGCTATGCAAGGGTAATTCAATATTATGAAAACCATCAATGTAATAAATCATCTCAATAATAAAAACCATAAACTCCATATTATATCAATAGAAGCAGAAAACATACATTTGTATTAAGAACCACTGAGAAGTATAGGAATGGAAAGATTTTTCTGTAGTAAAATAAAAATGTCACAGAGGTAGTAAGCATCAGAGGAGGAACTTGAACCCAGATCCTCTGACTCTAGGGGACCAGTGTTCTTCTCACTGGAACATATTATCAAAAATAATATTACACACATTAAGCACAGCTATATGAATTAGGAGAATGATAATTATGACAACAAAATCCCTCATAGAAGGGGAAAATCATTCCAGAAGTAGACACAGAAACAAATAGAATATTTCTATTCTCTTGTTAACGGAAGCACAGGTAAGTGAGATCTGAGGAGGTGAGAAGGAGAGGCCTTGCCACCTACCTACTTATAATGGTAAGCAAGCTGAGTGGAGCAGAAGTTAAAGGCAGAAGGACTTGTACTAGTGGGGTGACTGGGAGAGGAGGCAGGGGAGGGGAAAAACGAGAGGTCATAAAAGTAAAAGGCAGGACCTGACAGCTGATTGGATTTGGGGAATAGAATGTAAGGGTTGTTTGCTTCCTTCTACTTGTAACTCCTATACCTGAGGCAGCTAGGTGGTACTATGGTGAACAGATCACTGGGCCTGAAGTCAGGAAGACCAGAATTCAAATTTGGCCTCAGACACTCAGTAGCTGTGTGACCCTGGCCAAGTCATTTAATTGCTCTATTTGCTTTAATCCACTGGAGAAGGAAATAGTAAACCTCTCTAGTACACTTGCCAAGAAATTCCATAAACAGTAGGGTCCGTGGGGTCATGAAGTGTCAGAAAATACTGAATGACTCTACAACAACTCTAGCACCTGAATAGCACAGTGTTTGGAACATTGTAGGTGCTTAATAAACTCAGTGATCAATTGATTGATAAAGGAGAGGGAAGAATCTAGGATGAGTCCGTGGTTACAAAGCTGAGAAACAGAAGCTGGTATCTTCAACAGGAATAGAGAAATTAAGAAGCAGAACAGGGCTGGGGCGAAAGAAAACACTTTCTATTTGAATTTGCTAAAGTTGAGATGCATATGGAGCCTCAAGATGAAGCTGTTCAGCCACTGGTGATATGGGATCTCCTAACTCAGAAGGTAGATGAGGATGGGGTGTATGCACTTGGGAGTGCTAGGGTCCTAAATCTGGGGCTAAAAGGGATCTGAGAGATCAGCTGGTACAACTCCCCTCATTTTAAAGATGAAGAAAGTAAGGGGGGGCGGCTAGGTGGCACAGTAAATAGAGCACTGGCCCTGGAGTCAGGAGGACCTGAGTTCAAATCCAGCCTCAGACACTTAACAAAAAAAAACAACAACCCTAGCCGTGTGACCTTGGGCAAGCCACTTAACCCCAACTGCCCTCCAAAAAAAAAAAAAAAAGAAAGTAAGGGCCTGAGAGATTCACTGACTTGCCCAATGATACACAGCTAGTAAATGGGAGAGTCAGGATTCAAACCCAGTACTCCAGAGGCAGCTGGTGATATAGTGGATAGAGTGCTGGACCTGGAGTCAGAAAGACCTAATTTCAAATCTTGTTGCAGACACTAGCTGAGGATGCCTGGTAAGTCACTGAACCTTTGTCTGTCTCAGTTTCCTCATCTGTAAAAAGAATGGATTAGACTTCATGATCCCACAAACCCAGTTTTTCTGGCCACCAGTTCAATGTGCCCTCCCTTGACCCATGCTACTTTCTCCCCCAAATTCCAAGAGAGCAAGGACATGGTCTTCTGTATACTTTATAACTCTCCAAGAACTAAGCACAGTGTTTGCACACAGCAGTGCTTATTATTTATAAGCAGTAGCATAGCAGCAGCAGCAGCAGCAGCAGTAGTAGTAGTAGTAGTAGTAGTAGTAGTAGTAGTAGCAGCAGCAGCAGCAGCAGCAGCAGCAGCAGCAGCAGTAGTAGTAGTAGTAATAGTAGCAGTAGTAGTGGTAGTGGTAGTGGTAGTAATAGTAGTAGTAGTAGTAGTAGTAGTAGTAGTAGTGGTGGTGGTGGTGGTGGTAGTGGTGGTAGTAACTAACATTTATATAGTACTTAGGCTTGCTAAAAGATTTTCAAATCTTATTTGATGCTCAAAACAACCATGGGAGGTAAGTGCTGTTGTTATTTCTATTTTACAATGAAGAAACTAAGACAGAGAGAGGATGAGTAACTTGCCCAGGGTCAGTCTGCCTGTAAGTACCTGACACCAAATTTAAACTCAGGTCTTCCTGACTCCAGGCCCAGAACTCTTACCCACTACACCACCAATTGCCCATCTCTCATTCCTGTCTTTGACTTCAATCATCTTTTAACTTCAAAGATCTTCTTCCTTGAGGGCCACGACAGGAGGAAAGCAAGAAGTCAGGAGCTGCAACATTTCCTCTGTCATCGTGGCACCTTCCACAACACCCCCCAAAGCTGGCAGCAACCCTGTTCTTCCTTGCCCCAGTGTCTTGGGTTGGCTCTGTAGATATCCTGCCACCACAAATCCCCTTGTGCTGTCCTGAAGTCAATGGCCTCTGAGAACTGTTCAGGAGGGCTACAAGGAAGAGGTGAGGAGGAGAAGACAGGCCACCTCTTGAGGAAGAGGAAAGAGAAAGAAGACACAAGCCTGGCTGTGTGGCTGTGAAAGTTTCACCAAGGAAGAGTTGGAATGGCCAGGCCCCATTTTATCCCCATGCATCTGGATACAGCTTTGTCAGTGAAAGCAGCAGATTTCATTTTAAAGAACTCTCTTAAAAGACATGATAGTGAAAGCACAGAGGAAAGACATACTAATAGACACCATGGACCAAACCGTGCATTTTCAATCTAGTTTATAGATTTAGATGAAATCAAGCTGAGGTCAGCAACCTTCCACAAAGGCCTACTCAGGTGTGTGGCCTATACTGGTAGAGCACAGGCTCTGGAAGGCACTTCCATACTGGGAAGGCTTCAAGTCCATTCTCCTTGCTGTGCAGAGAGGCTCATCACTAGATGGCTAGCCACTTGGAGATGAATGGCTTTGACCATGGCCCTGAGGCCTGTGAGGCCTGCTATGGCTTCTGCAGGGGTTGTGGCAGAACTAGAGATGCTAACTGAACCCATGGGAGCAGATGAGATGGCTATGAGAACATAGGGAGAGAAGAGAAAAGGGCCCGGGACACAACCAGAACAAAGGAGAAAATCCCCCTGAGTCTCAGTACCTGGTGACAATGGATATGGTGAAAGAGGCAGGAAGCATCCTGAAGCTGAAAGTCAGGAAAGTTTGGAGAGGGAAGAAATTAGGGGCAAGGAGACCAATTAGGAAGTTATTGCAACAGGCAAGAGGCAATGAGGACCTGAATGTTACATTGTAATACATTGCATTGTAATTATCATTGACATTTATTGAGCACTTTTTGTATACTCTCCTAAGTCCTCAAAGTTTGATTATCCTCAAAATGAGAGGTACAAACTTGTCTCTGGTCACACAATTTAATCCACGAGGCATTACTTAAATGCCTACCGTGTATAGGTGCCAGGTGCTATAGCAGAGAAAAATTATTCAGAGAAAAATACAAAGCAGCCACTACCCTCAAAGAGCTTATATTTAACATGGGAGAAATCACACACACACACACACACACACACACACAGAAGTAAATTTTTCTGATCTTCATTTGTAGTACAACTTCAGGGCTGCTCCTTAACTCACACTCAAAAGTTGAGTCTCCTAGGGGATGACTATTTCAGATTCAAGGTATACTGGGGATCAGTACTTCAAAAACTATAATTCACAAGCCCCCAGCAGAGAATAACTTTAATAGTCATCCAGTTGATACAATTAACTCAAAACAAATGTATTTACTGAAATGCTATCTCTAAAACAGTAGCTAAAAACAATTTCCAAATAAAACCGGGGCACGCCTACAAATACACACAGCATTACTGAAAAGATGGGAACACATAGAGTATTTCACTAGAAGCAAATAGGTGGAATACATATGTGACCCAGGCAACTCACAACTCCAGTACTATAGGAATCCAACGTTTCTCCACTATTCTTTGTGTCTTCATGCTGTTTTCCCAGCATATCTGCTGGGCTCCCTGGTCTTATTACTTTCTGCATCTCAACCCAATATGACAAGGGTTAAATCTCTTCTTAATTCATAGAGCTCAGATTCCTCAAGGCAGTTTTCCACCTCAACCAACTGGACCTTTTCCCTTTCTGGGTGCAATATCTTCCACTGGGAAGTAGCTCTGTTCAAGACACCATAGTCATTGGGATGAAGGGAGAAGAGAATTCCTCACACATCCCCTTCCCACAAGAAACAAGGAATGATTTCCTTTCAAAGTCTTGGTTCTTGTTTCACAGCTAGTTTTCTTTTTGATTGTCAAAACTCACATTCTTCAGGACAATCTGCTGCCCCGACTGCTCCCTGGAGATGTTTGTTGTCTTGTCTTTTCTTTTTCCCTAGTGTCTTTTTACTTATTGCATTAAATATTTACCAATTACAAGTAAAAAAAATTAACATTCATTTTTAAAAACTGAGTTCCAAATTATCTCCCTCCCTCCTGCCCCCCCTTCCTTGCAAATGCAAACAACTTCATATCGATTAAATGTGTGAAGATATGCAAAACATGTTTCCATGTTAGGTTGAAAAAGAAAACATGGACAAAAAAAAACAAGAAAATTAAAGAAAGTCAAGGTGCCTGCTTCAGTCTGCACTCAGAGTTTATCAGTTCTCTCCAGAAGTGGAAAGCATTTTTCATCATAGGTCCTTTGTCTTAGATCTCTGTCTTGATCAGAATAACTAAGTCTTTCACAGATGAATATTACAATATTGCTGTTACCATGTGCAATGTTCTCTGGTTATCTCCTCGTATAAGTTCAAGACAGATAACACAAATTCAAAGCAAAGGACAATTAATAAAGTACAATAGCAAAGTAATAACATGGAGGTGAATCCAGTATGAATCCACGATGGCTGTGACCTCACATCTCTCAAAAATATGAACCTTGGTTCCTAACCATCCCCTCAGACTCTTTAAATACATTGGTGGGGGGAAGGGAGGGAGGGAAGGAGAGAAGAAAGGAGGGAGGGAGGGAAGGGGAGAAAGGGAGAGAGGGAGGGAGAGAGAAAGAGAGAGAGACAAAGACAGAGAGAGAGAAGGAGGGAGTGGGAGGGAGGGAGAGAGAGAAAGAGAGAAAGAGGGAGAGGGAGAGGGGGGGAGAGAGGGGGAAAGAGAGAGAGAAATCAACAAACTTACCCCAAAAGGCTCTACTTAGTCACTTCCCTTTTTATCTTGGCATAGTAGTTGCCTAGGGAACATTTTCTTCTAAGCATGGCAACTAGATGAACCCAGAAGTCTCTGGCATCTCAATAACACTGGCTTCTCAGCATGATGACCACATGAACACTGAAGGTCCTAGCTTCTCCACATGGCTGCTCCAAGGAACCACTATATTGAGACTACTATCATCTCTCTTCAAAGTCAGTGTGATGCATCTGATGGAAGACACCCTAAGAATACTGTGACCTAGAACAGTCTCCAGTGATTAGCTGCTCCACCCACAATGGCTCTATAGGAAATTAAGTTTTATCTAAAAGCTTTCATTGAGGAAAATTATCTCAATTCAAAGCAGGGGCAGTCTCTGGCCCTTTTATACCTAAAAAGCTAGGATTCAAGACCATCTCTCAATCTTCCCCTTGATTCCCACTCTCATAAGCCTCATTCATCAAGGCCCACAATGCCTTGCACCTGAATTTCCACAGGTCTTCTCAGTGGTCCCTCTTCCTCCCATAACGCTCCTCCAATCCCTTCTGCATGTGTCTTCTTCCATAGCAAAATAATAAAACTACACAAACCCAGCTTCCTTAGGCTATATTTTGGTCTCCATGATCACTTTCATTCTACAACCCTGCTGTCTTAGCCTAAGGAACAGTGTGAAGGGGGAATATCTATAAGCAACAACAAGCTGGATGCTGCCTTGCCTATCCTCTGAAATGAAAACGAGTTTGCGTCAATCCTGTCCTTGAATACGGCCACAGCCAACATCACTGACAGTGAGAATGACGATTTGGCTCTCCCCAAACAGCCTGAAAAAGAAAAAGTAGTGGGAGATGTGGAAAGGCCCCCAGGCCACAGTTCTCCTTCTCAAAGAGGGTGGGGGAAGCCAACACTAGTCCAGGAATGGGAAAGCATGTCCAGGAGGTGCAGGGAAACTCCAAAGACAATGCTGTTGGAGAAGAGTTGGAGAAGGTGAGAAAGAATACCTCATCTCTACACAACCTTTGAGATGGTCTCCTGGGAAATACGAGGAAGGAACTGGCAGGGTTTTGCAGATGATTTTCTATAACAGACTACATTGTGAGTCATCCAATTAACTTAGCAATTTAGAGTAGCGGTTCCTAACCTCTGGACCGTGGCACTCCGGGGAGGGCCACAGAGTTATTGCAGTAGTTCTGCAAATCGGCATGTGGCTGAAGAGATAGCATTTTGCCCTTCTATATTTTCTCAATCTAAAAACCAGCTAGTAGAACTACTCTCCTATGAGGATGGGTCCTTGACATTAGGGGGCATTGAAAAAGGATCTCCATACGCAAAAAGGCTGAGGGCTACTGATGCAAATAATTGGAGTATTGCTACCATAATTATTTTCTATTGCTGTTTATAATTAGAGTCTAAAATAAATTTTAATATCTTCCCAAGGATTTTCAGTAAGTTTTAAAATTCAAATGAACTCCTTTAGATAAATGCTTATTTGTGTTTATGCAATTTTGATTTCTATTTTAGAGGATCCATCCCTTTTCTTTCCTTCATTTTTTATTTAAAGTCAAACAATTGCCTTTAATCGATCAATCAACAAGCATTTATTAAACTCTTACAATATGCCAGGTATTGCACTAAGTGCTGGGGATACAAATAAAAAAAACACCAACAGTTCCTGCCTTCAAGGAGCTTACAGTCTGGCTAAGGAAGATGATATATACATATATGTATGAACAAAATTGATACAAGGTGCATTTGGGGAGAAGACACTAGAAGCTGAGGGGATTAGGAAAGGCCTCATATAGGAAGTGATGCTTGAGCTGAGTTCTGAGAAAAACTAGGGGTTCTGAGAGACGGAGGTGAAGAGGAAGTCCATTCCAGATATGGAGGACAGTTGATACAAAGGCACGGAGGTGGGAGATGAAGTGCTGTATACAAGGAATCACAAAAAGACCAATCCAGCGAAACCACATTATGAGGGGTGGGGAATAGGCCGGAAAGGTAACTTGTGGTATGGTTGTAAAGGGTTTAAATGCCAAAGAGAAGAGTTTATATTTTATCATCAAGGTAAAAGGAAGCTCTTGGAGTTTACTGGAGTAGGGAGTAGCCTGCTCATATTGCACTTCAGGAAAATCTCTGGCAAATATGAGAAGGACAGACGGGAGATGGTGATAAATCTGGAGAGACAAACCTCAAGTGAGGAGAGCTTGCTGAGTGATGGCAAAGGGAGAGTCAGGAAATGACAACGGGGAGCAAATATTATTCTATCTCCCTTGACAGGATCTGCTTGGTCCAGAGGCATGAAAGAAGGGACAAGTGGTACTGGAAAGACTAGCCAGGGATCAAGCACTGCTTTTCTTTTTCAGAAAAGGAAACAGAAGTTCAGAGTGGTTATGACTTCCCCAAAATGAATAAAGGGACCTCCAAACATTCTAGCTTACTACTAGTAGTAGTAGTAGTTGCTTAATAGTATTAAAGATTTTAAACAAGATACCTAATTTCATCACATTGCCTTAATCCTCAGTTTTGCCCCCAAATTGTGTCCTGTATAAGTGTAGTATTTTCAAAAATATTTATGCTTAGCTACTTTAATAAGTGTTTTCAATAGAACAGGAATTTTTAGGTGAAAAGGGTGTGCCATGACCTTTGACCCCATTATCCCCACCTACAAGGAGCCTAGCTGTTCAGCAAAGAGGCCACAGACAAGGTACCAACACACCCATGGGTACCTGGCTTCCATGCAATGAAGGCCAAGTAGCCAGGAGGAAATGGGCAGCCTCATGAAAGTGGCCTGCAAACACACGCCTATAGGGCAATGGCAAACTTGCCAGGTTTGAAAGGTCCATAGTTTCTTTGTGTTTGAAATGGTTTCTTTTTACATCATCACTGAAACCGTGAAGGCAGATGTGGGAGAGGCAGCCATGCTACCTTGCTCTTCTCTGTACTAGCTGCTGGATGGTGCGTCTGCCACTGACAAATGGGCCTTCTTATTAGATTTCATATCTTCAGTATTAAAACATGATTTAAGACATGATATCAGTTGACAATTTCTAGTGAGAAAAAAAAACTTTGAAGATTTGTTGCTATCTGTAAAGAAATTCCCTTAGTGAGTAAATGATTCATCCTGCTTCTTTCTCTCCGTCTCTTAAATTACTGACAAATCCATGGGATCTTTAAGCCTTGACAATGGGAGATTGTCTAATGACTTCATCATACAGTATGAATCACAAAATTTAAGAGACAGCAAATGGACATTTACCTATCTATCTATTCGTAGTCACACAGACAGACAGACAGACAGACAGATCAATTACAATGCCAGGTCAAGATTAGCTAGAAAAGAACTGGCAATATTTGAACCGACATCTGCGAGGTATTTTTGTTGAATCTGAGTCTTCGATGAGAGCAGAGAGAAATGATGACCTTTAAATATCCTATTCATTTGAAGCCTGCAGTAGATGATTTTAGACCAATTAATTATAAGCATTATAAGTAAATGAGTTATTAGCATTCATGAATTCTATAACAGCCAATTTGTTCCTGTTCCCAAAGCCTTAAAGAGGCTATTTTACAATTTCTTTGAGATGTAACCATAGGAACTAAGTGGTTGCCAACATAAACCTTTATAATTAATGGAGCTAAGTTTTCACCTTAGTGAGTCCTATTACAATATATACAGAATCAAAGAGATGGACCTCAGGACTAGTGTCTTGGATAACAGAAAAATAGGATCTAAGATTTAGAGCTGTAATGGAGTTTACAGGTCATACATCTAGTCAGGAGGAAGAAACTGAGGCCCAGGCAAGGGAATTGACTTGCCCAAGGTCATGTAAGCAATAACTGTCAGAGCTGGGATTCAAGCCCTCTGATTCCCAATCCTGGGCTCTTCTCATGGGATCCTGAATGTAAAGGTGTGCTTACCCAACCAATATTTATCAGGCACTTACCAGAGCCAAGGGTCCTGGAAGTAAACCCTGTTGCAGATACAAAACTGATTCATGCTCTAAATCCAGCACTCTTTTCATTGCACAAGTTCCTCATGCGTAGGTATAGTGGGTAGTCAACAGAATGCTGGACTTGAAGTCAGAAAGATTTGACTTCAAATCCTGCCACCGACAGCTACTAGCTATATAAATCCAAGTCTACAGAAAACCAAAAATTTGACTCCAGCTTTGTGAGGCTCTGTTTCCCCTTCTGTAAAATGGGTTTATCACTAATATCAACCCTATAGAGGGGTTATGGGGGTTCTGTGAGATAATGAGCACAAAGTATATACATGCTATAGAACTTCAGCTCTGGTTGTTCACATCATTGGTCATCTTTGTATACCCCATGATACACAACATGCTACCTTACTTTTTTTTGCTTTTTGGAGGGGGAAGGCAGGGTAATTGGGGTTCAGTGAGTTGCCCAAGGTCACACAGCTAGTAAGTGTTAAGTGTCTAAGGCTGGATTTGAACTCAGGTCCTCCCAACTCCAGGGTCAATGCTCTATTCACTGTGCTGCCTAGCTGCCCTTACCTTACTCTTCATGGCAGTAAAGTCAACGACTATTTCCCAGGAGGAAAAAAAAGAAGTATGTCTCCAAGGACACAAAAAAAATAGGAAAAGGAATGATTAATGAACTGAGTGAACCATTTAAAATTTATTTTAAAATCTACAAATCAATGAACATCCCAAAAAGCAGAAAAGAAAAAGTCTTGAAAACTAGAGGGAAAATGGATAAATTAAAAACAAAAGGGCTACTGGTCCAATAAAACAAAAAGCTGATTCTTCAAGAAGACTAAGAAAGTCAATAAACCCTTGGGTAACCCGATTAAAAAGGAGGGAGTGTAAAATCAAATGAACATAATACAAAATGAACAAGATAAAATCACAACAGAGGAGGAATACAAGGAATTCTCTGAGCCTATACCTAGTATATATACCCAGTAACGTGCCACCAAAACTGAATTGGAAAGAAAGAATTCGTTATTTCTAGCTAAATGAATAGAATACCAGACATTTTAAACAATCCAGTTTCAGAAACGGACCTTGAACTAGCTGTGAAGGGCCCACTAAAGAGGAAAACAAAACAATCCGGAGAATTTCCTCAACATTTCAAGATCCGCTAGATACCTCCACCAGACAAATTATTCTCAAACACTGAGAAAGAAGACGTTCAACTGATTTCTACTTATAAGCCATATATACTTCTGATACCTAAACCAGAGGAGACTAGAACAACAAAAAAAGAGAATTCAAGACCGAATATTACTGAAGAATAGTGATTGGGGGGAGGGCCAAGATGGCGGCATAGAAGCAGCAAAGTTTTGCAGGTCCCACACAGCCACCTTAAATACCCATAAAATACAACTCTAAACAAATTTTAGGGCTCTAAAACTCACAAAAATACAGAAAACACAACCCTCACTGAAGGCAGCTTGGCACAAAGGGCTCATCGCAGCACTCTGGGAGCCAAAACCATCCCAGCCTGAAA
>JAQQSW010007520.1:0-13685 GCA_028646575.1 Pseudocheirus occidentalis | reverse complement strand
GTTGTGGGAAGCACACACTTCTGTAAAGGGACAGGGACAGGATAGAGAACAGAATAAGGGGGGGCATGATAGGAAGGAGGGACATATAATCAGTCTCTTACAATATGTCCACTGTGAAGATGTCCTTCATAATTACACATGTACAGCCTATATTGAATTGCTTGTCCTTCCAGTGTGGTGGGTAATGAGGGAGGAAGGGAAAGAATCTAGAATTTAAAGTTCTATAATCAAATGTTAAAAGTATATATGCATATGTATATAATAATAATAATAATTATTATTATTATTAACTACATGCAACTGGGAATTAAGATATACAGGCACTTGGGTAGGGAGATGCACCATGCCCTACCAGAAAGTTAAAGGGGTGATGGAGGAGGACATAAAAGAGAGCAGATTGGGGGAGGGGCTTTACAGTGGGATTGCTGTTTTGGGGTTCTGGGTAGGGGAAAGATGGGGAGAAAATTTGTAACTCAAAATCTCATGGAAATGAATGATGTAAACAAGAAAATAAATAAAATAATTCAAAAAATAATAATAAAAAAAGAAGTACCCCCCACCCCTGTTTCTAATATAAAGTATGAACCCTCTGTCCATCATTTAAAGCCCTTCACAAACTATCTCCAGTCTCCCTTTTCAGGCTTATTGGGCGCTAGTATCTTACATGTTCTATGTTCCAGCCACATGGGCATTCATTTCATTCCATCTCCCATCTGGGTACTTATTCAGGCTGTGACCATGCCTGGAATGCCTTCTCTCCTTCCCTTGGTCTCGACATCTCTACCTTCCTTCAAATCTTGTCTCAAGTGACATTTTCTGTACAAGACCCTTCCTGGTCCTGATTTCTCCCTGAATTGGTAGTAATACCCCCCCTAACTGTTTTGTATTGCTTCTGTCTCTACATCTTTGCTTTTGGGGTACATACTGTTGGCCAGGAAGCAGAAAATGAGCTTGTGGAGGCCAGGGACCCTCCTTTTTGTCTCTGTCTCCTCATTACCTAGCACAGTGCATGACACGGATTTGAAGTTTAATAAATGCTTGTTGAATGAATCGCTGCATTCCCCAAATAATCATTTAGCAGCCTATGACATAACAGAACTCATTAATGCATTGGGTCAACACAGGCTTTCTCTGGGTCTCACCAGGAGATTTCTGGTCCCTTCCATGGCTCTAGGCTATGCAAGTCTTGCTATTTCTTTTCCCTATTATTAAACCCTTTCATGGCAGGGAAGAGCCCTTTTATAAAGGTTATCCACTGTTCCATGAGAATGAAAAAGTAAAGGCATCCCTTACCTTGAACCTGGGCTTGGGTCTGCTGCCTTTTGGCTGCAGACTGATCTTGGCTAGGTTATCTAACTGTCTGGGCCCCAGTCCTTACATTTAATTCAGTAAGCATTATGAAACACCTGCTTAGTGTACAGCATTTTGCTAAGGGGATAGAGACAAAAGTAAAAAACATCTCATAACACTGAAGAGATGAGACACGCTGTATTTCTAAGGTCTTGGGACTGCTGGGATCTTGTGCATTTAGATTTAAATCAGGTCTTTTGAGATGCATCCTCTAGCAATGCCTCAATGGCACATGGCCTCAATGGCAGCTGCCTATCCTGTCCTAGAAACTGCCATAGCTAAGGACTATTGGAAATGAACATTTCATGCTTCTCCATCAGTGAAAGGCTACTGTCCACCTGCTCGGGCCTTACCCATCATCGTCACTTAACTTTGAAACTGACCCTCACTTCAAAGACATAATATATCCCAATGTAAGCATATGATAAAACAATACAGGCCAAATAATTGGTCATGACAGCTGCCTGTAGATAGAATGGGCGGCCTCAGAGAAGAATGACTGCCCTGGAAGCATCCAATACTAGCCGAGCTCCTCCTTGTGATCTTAGCAGTGACAGCTACAGCAACACTAACTAACATTCATAGAAAGCTTAGTATGTGCTTTAAAATTATTTTCTCGTTTGATCATCGAAGCAATCCAGGGATGTAGGTTCTATTATTATCCCCATTTGGTAGCCAAGGAAAATGAATCAAACAGGAGTTAAGGGACTCAGCCAGGGTCAACAGCTAGTAAGTATTTGAGGCTACTTTTGAACTCAGATCTTTCTAACTCCAGGCGTGGTGCTCTATCCACTGTACCAGCTAGCTCTCCCAGTACAGGGGTGGGGAACTTGAGTACAGCCTTTTGACTTAGTCCAAGTTTTATAGAACAAATGATTTTATTAAGGAGATTTGTTCTGTGAAGTTTGGATTCAATCAAAAGGCTGAGGTCCGCAAGCGGCCTCCATGCCAAGGTTCCCCACCCCTGCCCTAGTGTGCCAGAACTGTAAAGTCAGAAAATTTCAGAGATGAAATGGTATATAACAATGAATTTTTGTTTACAACTTCTATGAGGTGGAGCTTTAGAGATACTATACCTTCATTTTATAGATGAGTAAACTGAGGCCCATGAAACTTGAAATGACTTATCCACAGCTAGTTAACGGCAGAACCAGAACCTGAACCCAGGTATTGTAGCTTAAGGTCCAAAGCTCTTTCCACTAAACTACATACTCCAACTAGAAAGAGAAACAAGTCCTAAGCAGGAGATTCATTCGCTGTTTTTTTCCAGGTTGTCCTTGTTGGAATTTTGCATTGTCTTTAGACAAGAGTAGTAATATATGTGGATTATCCTAAGCATGTTGAGTCAATAAATAGAAAAGATGGGGAATGATCAAGAATGTCCACTCGCAGCCTGGTGCCTGGGGAAGTCAGGGCAAAGCTGGTCAGAGCTCCGTGGTTCTGTGACCTTCTGATCAATTATACGTGGGGTCTTTTCCCTCTCTCACTGAGTGATGGAAAAGGCACTCATCTTGGAATCAGAAGAGCTGAGTTCAAATCTTTGATACCTCTTATGATCTATGTGACTTTAGGTAAGTCACTTTCTCTCTGGGATTTGAACTTCCCTACCTGTATAATGAGGGGATAGGATAAGCAGATCTCAAAGGACCCTTCCAAATCTAGATTGAGGAACCCAATGAGATTATAATTTTGATGGTCTACTTCCTTGGGAAAGGAGCAATTTTTTTTAAAGCAAATTTATGCAAATAGCTAAGGCCCTATTTATTGGGTCAATGGTAATAGGTAAGGCATTTAGCATACAAAGACAAAAAAGCAGGCCCTGCCCTCAAGTCGTTTTATTTCTATTTGGTGGGGAGAGGGAAGTCACATGTACACAGAGAAATACAAGGGTTAAAAAAAAGTGAATACAAAAGAATTTCAGGGGAGGGCAAGAATATATGTAGTTGGGATTGTTCCATCGTTTCACTATCTCTGACTCTCCATGACCCCATTTGGGGTTTTCTTGGCAAAGATACTGCAGTCGTTGGCCGTTTCCTTCTCCAGCTCATTTTACAGATGAGGAAACTGAGGCAAACAGGGTGAAGTGATTTGCCCATGATCATACACCCAGTAAGTGTCTGACGTCAAATCTGAACTCAGGTCATCTTGACTCCAGGTCTAGCACTCTATACACTGCTCCACTTAGTTGTTCCTGGTTCTATTAACACATGGAGAACGTTTAGAGTGGCCCTTAAAAGGAGTCTCGGAGGCATCATGGGCTGCCAAGAGGTGGAGGTGAGGAAGGAAACCATTACAGGCAGGCGTGGAGATATGGAGGCACTAATTGGAATGTCATGTATGATGAAGAGCAAGAGAAATGACTTGAATGGAATATAGTGTGTGTGAAGGGTAGAAAATATGAATCAGTTTGGAAAGACAGCTTGGAGCCAAACTGGGATTGTCTTTTTTCATGCACACTACATAACTTTGTGTTTTGTTCTAGGGGTATATGGGGCCACTGAATCTCCTTGATCAGAGGAGTGGTATTTTTTAATTAAATTTCTCATTGAGAATAATAAAGAAAAACACATCATTAGTAGATTAATCAAAAGTCTGTAAGAGATGTATGAAAATTAAAATATGAATAATTCATATTTTAGAGTGAGTCAAAGTTGCCAAAGTGTTCTCCCAACAACTCCAAATCATTCTCAAATGTTCAAGGAACACAAATAAATACAGAACAATTGGGAGAAAAAAGAGGAGAAAGAGAATGAGGACATTTAAGGGATCTATTGATAGAAAGTTAGGAAAGCTTAGAGCCACTGAAATACTAAGGGATGTTATAAAATTCTTCCTCTGCCCCCAACAAAGGAGACAATTGATAATAATTATGAGAGATTATGGAAACAATAGGTACTGCTTGACCAGTCAATGCCTGATAACTTGAGTTGGCTTCCTTAGAGTCACATGATCCCAAATACTCTTTTGTTTCATTTGAGGAACATGGGATCTCAGTTGGATATCATCTTAATTCATGGTGAAGAAACTACCATCAAAGCAAATTGTGGTTTAACAAAAGGAGAAGGCGAGTGAAAAGGGAAAAGGTAATGTGCTAGAATTCAGAGGGTACCGACTTGGCTTGGAAGTCAGGAAGCCCAGAGTTCAAATCCTAGCGCCTCCCAGGTATGACATGGGGGAAGTGGCTTAACTATCTTAACTTATCTGTGCCTCAGTTTCCCCATATATAATAAGAAGGGGTAAGAATCTATAGACTCTAAGGGTCCCTTGCAGCCCTAGATCTATGATCCTCTGACTTAAATCAAGAGTTATAGCTTCTCCTTCTTCAAAAGCTACACCAAAGTCCACTCACCTTTGTAGTCATCTATAATGCTGACACCTCATATCCTGCTTATGGTTACAGCTAGAGAGGTCATGTATCATGGAGGAACTAGCGGAATTACTTTAAGCCAGTATTTCCTAACTTTGGACTTCATTTCATTTTGATTTCTCCCAAGAAAGCAATTGAAACCTGAGACAAGTTTTCTATAAATACTGTCTTAGTGGTCTGAGAAGGAAGCTGTGGATAGAGCCAGATGGGCATCACAGTTGACAAATGAAACTGACTGGCCAGAGGAGGGTCACCAGCAGGGTGCAGGGCACAAGGATTGGGTGAAGGAATTGAGAAAGTTTAACTTGGAGAAGAGAAAACCCAGGGGGAATGATAGCTGTCTTCAAGCATTGGAAGGAGAAGAGGGACTAACTTGTTCTCTTTGGCCCCAGAAAGCAGAACCACGAGCAAAGATTTGAAATTGCATAGGAAAATTCAGATTTAATGTCAAAAACATTAATGTTAAAAAAGCTTCCATATCTACTCCCACCATGCCCAAAAGCAAAGGACTGGAGGACTTCAAGCAACAGCTGGAAAATCGCTTCGGCAAGGCTATTGCAATATTGCCCCTCAAAAGCCAGCCTCTGAAAGGAAAACAGAAGACAGGCTTTAGCCTTCTGGGGCAGTATAGGGGTGGGGGTGGGAGGGCAGCAGTCAGTAAACACACATAATAACTATCATTATTTTCAGCTATTTTTGGCATAGATTGGACTAGGTGACTTGAGCTGATGCCCTTCTCATTCGGAGATTCTATGATTCTTCACTGAGGAGATTTTTAACTTCTAAGTACCCAGTATGATACTTGGGGTCATTGTTTACATATTATCATAGGCAGCTCACAATCAGCACTCACTGCTTTCTGGGAGAGGAACCCGATTGGTTCTAATTCACTTGATTAGACCTCTCCCCCCAAATATAGATGATGGATTATTCTATTATTCCACTGACCAAAGTTGTAACAAGCAATGACAAATATGCACCTTTGCCATCAACAGTCAATTGAAACATATAATTAAACAAAATAGCAATATTTTCACAAGTGAATGTCTTCAGATTGATTTAGAAAACTGGAGAGAAATACATTTTCCTCAAGCCACTCAGACTTGTTGACAGACCTCTTCACAACCTTCAAACATTAAATAAAGAAAGCTGGACGATTTTGCCACAGGGGCCTCCATGGGCGTTGACTCCAGATACATACTGACAGAAGACCTCTGGTTAGGCTCAGTGTTCCCCCTCCTACCCGGGTGTTGTAAAGGGGCTAACCCCCTCCCCCAATGATAATGAAAATAATTATTGTAACAGCAACAGCTGGTATTTTTCTACTGCTTATTATGTGCTAGGCACAGTGCTGAGAGCATTGCAATGATCAGCTCATCTGATCCTTTCAACAACCCTGAAAGGTAGGCACTATTATTACCCACATTTGACAGAAGGAGAAACTGAGGAAAGCAGAGGTTAAGTAACTTGCCCAGGGTCACTCAGCCAGCAAGTGTCTGAGCCTGGATTTGAGCTCAGCTCTTCCCAGCTCCAGGTCCAGTGTCTATTCATTGGGTAACTTATGTAAATACTGTAAAGACACATAAATATAATATAAATTGATATAAAGTAATATACTATGTATATGTACACATACACACACATGCCAATAATATGCTTCATGTCTACCTTATAGAATGGAAGAAGGCCTAACTTCCTTCAGAATATAACTCAGATGTTACCTCTTCTAATTAATTCTCATCCTGTTAAAAACTACTTTTTAAAAAAATGTATTTAAAAATTGTATAAAACTTGCATAAAATTGTATAATAGCAATTGTATACAAATTTAAATTTTTCACATATGTATGTATATTTTTTTATCCCTCTCCAGTAGACCATAACTTCCCTGAGGTCAGGAAGTTTTATTTTTCTAGCACTAAAGCCTAGCATGGTGCTAGGTACACAGTAGGAGCGTAATAAATGCTCATTGAATTGCCCCGAACCCAAGATATAAAAAAAATCAATCACTGTGCATTTATTAACTGCCAACTATTTGCGAGGCACCATGCTAAGTGCTTGGCATGCAAAGATTGAAATGAAGGTAGCCTTGACTTCAAATAGCTGACATTCCTATGGGAGATTTAACACGAATGCATAGAAGTCTATGTAAAACATACACAGTCAAGCAGCAAAGATATTGTGCTAAGCATTAAGGGTATAAATATAAAGAAAGAAATTATCTCTACTCTCAGGTTTATATAACTCCCATGTGATACATACAAAAATATAAATACCATATATTATTAGTCAATACAAATTTAAGGACTAAATAGTAATAATAATATTCATATGGTATGTTAAGGTTTGCATAGTATTCTTTTTTTTTTGCTTTTTGGAGGGGGGAGGGCAGGAAAATTGGGGGTAAATGATTTGCCCAAGGTCACAAGGCTAGTAAGTATTAAGTGTCTGGGGCTGGATTTGAACTCAGGTCCTCCTGACTCCAGCGCTGGTGCTCCTAGATGCCCCTGCATAGTACTCTATAAATATCTCCTCTCAGCCTCACAAACACTTTGCAGGTAGGTGCTCTTATTATCCAATTATTATCCAATCTACAAAGGCAGAAACTGAGTGTTTCTGGTCAAGTGACTTTGCCTAGAGACTCTTGGCAAGAAACTGGATTTGAAATCAGATCTTTCTGACTCCAGGTCCAGCGTTCCACTCATTGCGCAACTTATTTTTTTATAATACTGTCAATACTAATATATATTATTTATATACTAGTATATATTATTATGTGTAATATATTATATATAATAAGTACTATATTATGTATTATGTATAATATAAAACAATGTATGTTAAATTCATATCAAATGGATACAATACACAGTGTGTATGCATATATATTCACATATAAACAGAAATAATAAGTCAAAAGATAACAGATCACTCAATTGATAGCTCTTGGAGGAAAGGTCTTGGAAGCTGGGGAAGGGGAACAGGAAAGATTCTATAATAATGCAGTTCTTGACTGTTACATTCATTGTCTTGAAATATTTTTAATATCCAATGGAAGGATCCTCATCATTCCTCTCCCCCCTCCAATAAAGCTAAATAGTTATTTCATTTGCTTTTTACATAGTGAAGTCTGAAGGACCAGCACAGGAGACGATTTCACAAAACCGGACTGAATTTTCTCTGGAAAAATACTCAGACAAGCACGTCTTTTTAAAAAATAACAAATGATGCATCCATCCTTCCTTTTTATTTAATAGTAGCTTCATCTGTTCCTATTTGGCTCCAATTTTAATGACATGTGATTAGCTGAGATTAGTGCCTTCTGCATTCCCCAATCCATTACAATTAAAATGCTACTGAAAAATTGAAGCAAATGTGAAATTCCATCCACTTGCACAGGGCGTTGTCTCATTTCGCTTTAATGAAATTTGGGAATAAGTGACACCACAGTTCTCTTGGATTTTGCCAGCTTTAAGTGGTTAATGGAAGCAAGAGGATTTTTTAACACAAAGCACATTTAACTCAGCTGTTTTCATGGTGTTTTTCATCAGTGTGGAGAGGCTTTTGAGGCTGTGAAAAAAACAAGTCTCTGAAGAGCAGCCCCTATGGAAAGCAGAAAGGTGACCTTTTGGAGAGCCACCTCTCAGTATCTGAACTACTGATGTATAGTACCAGAGAGTCTGATGCTCACTTGTGGCCTGCCCCACACATCCTCAAGGGCTTTCCTGCCTTTCCTTCATCCTTCAAGGAGAGGGCAAATCTTGGAGCCGGAGGAAAAAAAGCAGCAACAAAAATAAAAAATCTGTCCTCTCAAGACAGAAGGTAGGGGACTCGGTGTTAAATGTTGTGCAGCCCATGAGATAGGGTGGTCATATCTGTTGGGTTTGCTAAATGATTTTACTTGTTACAAGGTGAAAATTCAATAGAAGGGTTTATTGATACATCACTGTGGTATGCAATAAGAAGAAGAAGAAAAAAAGAAAAGAAAAGAAAAGAAGAGAAATGAAAAGAAGGGGGCGGGGTATAGGGACTGGCCTGAAAATCAGTAACAGAGAGGAAGTAGAAATGACCAATCTCTGTCATATCATGTAAGTCATGTTAAAAGGGCACCAGTTCACAAATGTAGCGTCTAGATCACAATGAGATTTATCATTATGTGGGAAGATCAGTCAATCTACTGCTTTCTTCTCTCACTGAAGTAAGCCCTGAATACTAACAATTCCCTATCCATGTATCAGGGTTCTTTTTTACATTCATTTTTATTAATTTTATTTTTAATTTGTGGAATAAAACAAGCATTTACATAACACAGTATAAGAAAAAAGATGACTGTACATGTAATTGCAAATCTATTATGTATAACTCGCTATTCCTTTTAAATATATAATAGTTATCATATAAATTTTTTTCCTTTTTCCTCCCCACCCACCCTAGCGATGGCCACCTTTAGACACAAATAGGCATGCGTGTGTGTGTGTGTATGTGTGTGCATGTGTGTAAAATCATTCCAAATAATTCTAAAATCAGAGATTCCTAACCTGGGGTCTGTGAATTTTTTTGAACATGTAATTCAATAACTGTGTTTCATATGAATGGTTTCCTTTGTAATCTCATGCATTTATTTTACTTATTTAAAAATATTGTTTTGAGAAGGCATCAATAAGCTTCTCCAGACTTCCAAAAGAATAAATAACCTAAGGACAGCTAGGTGATACAGGGAATAGAGCAGTTAGCCTGGAGTCAGACAGACCAGAGTTCAAATTTGACCTCAAATACTAGCTTTTGTGACCCTGGGCAAGTCACTTTATCCTTGACTGCATAAACCTGGAGACGGAAATAGCAAAATACTCCAGTATCTTTGCCAAGAAAACTCCATGGACAATTGGTTCAAAAAGTCATGGGGAGTTGGACGTGACTGAACAAAAAGAAATACCATAAAAATGGTTAAGGACCTCTGATAAATGAAGGAAACGGAAGCATGGAGGGAGGCAGTGTGGATCTGAGAAGCAGAACATGGAGGGGAAGGGAAAGGCATGTAATGTATGCCTACTATGTGCCAGGCACTGGGCTAAGCACTTCACAGATCTCATCTCCATTTATCTTATCATCTCATCACAGGCTGATTAGTCTCACATTGGCTTCCAGGGAGCAGAATAAGACAACTTTGTTTTGTTCTTTGGCTGGCAGAGAAGAATTGAGGAAGTTGGGGGGAAATGGAACACCCCTCCCAAGGGTTGGGAGTGGAAGTTCCTGCTCATTTCTTTCTGGAATAGAACCTGGCTTAAAAATGGAGTCGCTTGTGTCAAGAGACAGAAGACACAGAGCACCTCTTTTCTTCCCCGGCTCTAAAACATCTACATGGATGACCTTGGAGGAGTCACAGCTTCTCTGGGCCTGTTTCCTCATCTGTATATTTATCAGGTTAGTCTAGATGATCTCCACAGTTCCTTCCAGAGCTTAATCTATAATCTTGTGTTAAAAACTTTGCTCTATCCTCCACCCCAAGCTCTCCCAAAGCATTATGGGTCTTATCCCCCAGGATGGATTGCTATTTTCTTGAAGACTATTTGGAAAATTAATAATTGGAAGTGTTTAACATGGGACAGAATTGTAGTTACAGCTTTCAAGATCCAATTACGTAGAAGTCAAATACTTGGATTCAACCTAACCAGTCACGCCCTTGTGTTGGCCCTGTTTTGGAGATAAGTTAGTGTACACACACACACACGCACACGCATACACACATGCACATGCACACATGCACACACGCACGCACACACACACACATGCACACGCACACACACGCATACCAGCTCTCAGGTGTCTTTCAGCAGCGGAAGTGAAACATACACACACTCAGAATGTGTGCTAGGAAGCTCCCTCATTCTGATGCTGAAGGAGCCCATCACCTCTCTGTGGATATTTCCACTGAAGTTGACCTTTCTCCATGGTACAAGTGTTTCATCCAGCTTCTTCCCAAGAAGTTAATAGATATGAAGCCATCTTGCTCTCCTGTTTGCTCAGGTGCCCTGCTGACATTTTAGCATCTGTATCACAATTATTAATGCCCTTCTCATTTCTGAAATCTTCATAGGGCTGATTTGTTGGGTCGAAGGGAAGGAATAGAAGGAAGATATTCCATTATTAAGTTTAGCAGAGATTGAATACTATATTTTATTACCAACTTCCCAATTAAGATATGACTAGAGCATTTAACATTGACTACCATCAAGAGATTTATGTCTCAGTAAAGGTGAGCAGGCATAGCCGTATCTCAGCTGGGGCAGCTGAGGACTTAACTTAGAGCAGATAATTTAGAGACCAAGGACAGCGCCTTCTAAGGAAGTCTTCCTCCTTCATCTATGTCTATGGCACTGGAAACAGTGATGATTGCTTCCTCATCCCCTCATAACCTTCTACCACACACACCAGCATACATCCCTCTGGAAGAGTCAGCATCGGAAATGTCCGATTCACGTAGTGGGGCTGGTGAGAGTGCCCATCGTGCTGGACTGATGCGACCGGAATGCACACTTTGGAACATGCACAAGCATTCTGGATCCTCTGCTCGATTCCCTTTTTTCCCTTTAAGCCACAACTAAAATTCCATCTTCTACAACAGGAAGCCTTCTTAACCCCTCTTAATTCTAGCACATTCCCTCTCTTAGTACGTCTTGTTTCTGCTACACAGAGCTCCTTTGTGAATATTTGCCTACTCATCACCTTCCTTGTTAGACTGTAAGCTCCTTGATGGCAGGGACTGTCTTGTGCCTCTTGTTGTATCCCTAGTGATTAGCACAGGGCCTGGCACACAGTAAGAGCTTGATAAATATTGACTGACTGAGCAGTGTCAGTGTGCTCACCCCTGGAGAGGAGTTGTGATTACCTGTGAAAATGGAATGGGAAGCATTCACAAAGCACTAGCCAGTCAAAGTGGGTGATGACTCTTGTTCTTTTTCTTCCCTGCCAGCATTTGAGAAGAGAGATATGCTGTCAGCTTCTGGATGCGGAAGAGACTTCAGGAAATCTGGATCTAAGCCTGACATGGCAGGGCTATACTGGAGCCAGCTCCAACTGGTTTGGGAAGAACCGACTTTGAAAGTTTCATTGTGAGTATTTACACCTTAGAAATTGGCTAATGGGGCAAATAGGTGGCACAGTGAATAGAGCACTGACTGGAGTCAGGAGGACCCAAGTTCAAATCTGGCGTCAGATGCTTAACATTTACTAGCTGTGTGACCTTGGGCAAGTCACCTAACCCCAAATTGCCCTGCCTTCCACCCTTCCAAAAAGAAAAAAAAAGAGAATTGGCTAACGTTACAAATTAGGCTTTGATTTATTGTTTGGTTGATTGTCTAGATTTTTTAAAAAATGTTGGAGACAATGTTAATAATGTAGATTAAATTTCAAAGTGTGTTGTCTCCAGCCTCCAGCCAATTGTAAATCATTTACCAGCACAATCCTACATGAAGCCCTTGAATACAGGCTTTGTTTCTTTACATTAATTCTGGTATACACGAGGTGGTGGCATATTGGACTTATGGTTGTTTCAAGTTGTGCTTGAAAGGTCAGAATCCAAACCAAAACTCTTTTGGGAGCTGGAGTTCATCCCTGGTTTTATGGCCTTTCAGCCTAATCCTAAGGCTCTGTGGGATGACCTGGGGGTCCAGACAAGTGATAGCTAAGATTAGGACTCTTTCAGCAGCTATGACACATTTAGAAGTGAATTTGGATGGGCAAATGCTATGTAGAAATTATTGTAAGTTTGAAGCCAGTCTCCCCAGGCACTGGGGAACAGAGTGTGCACCCTAGTGTTGGAGAGAAATGTTCGTACTTTTTTTCTTGACACATCTTTGAAGTAAATATCCCTGTATAAAAGTTAATTGATTTTAATTGGTTAAATAAACTGGGATGAAAATCACTGGCAGCTAACCATTATGAGAACACAGAAGAATGGAGTCTTGAGCTGACAGGATTGGAGAAACACTCCACCCCATCCCCTCAAGGTTACCCCTAGAGCCCTGAGGAGGAATATGTCTCATGCTAGGAAAGTGAATCTTGAGTCTTGGTGCACTTGGGGTCAAAATATCAAATCCTTTCTCTAACACTAATCAGGGGTAAACTAACCTTTTTAAGCCTTAATTATGGCCTCACTGGTAAAATAAGGGGTTTGCCCTTGATGGCCAACAAAGTCCCTCCAAGAGCTGATACCATTTTATCATCATTTCCCTCAGGTAAATATTCTGCTGTTTAAGAGTCTGTGGACCAGACCTTCAATTTTCATCCCACTGAAAAAATCAGAAAAGTTTTTTTTTTTTTTACCAATATTATAGATTATAGAAAGAAGCTTTGAGACTGGATCTTCTTGCACTCCATTCCTCACTCATATACTTAAATGGGACCAATAAAGTTGGGAATTTAGGCCACTGAGTGGAACAAATACAAGAGATAAATTCTCTAGCTAGGATATCCCTTCCCCAGGTAATATGCCCAGTTGTGCTGACACGGAACTCCTCAGTGAATATTATAGGACATGATGCAATGAATCGAAACCCCAACTTACTGATTCAGCTGATGATTCTGGCAAATTGTTGACCTAGAACTGTCTATTCAGGGTTTCTCTAGTCTTGGAAGAGTGAGCATTCAAACCCTAGATTTGTCTTGTCATTTCTAATGACTGTGCCGTCTTCACCTTTCAGAAAGTTACGTTTCTGAGTGACTGGAAGCACTGAATGTTAGAACCAGAGGCTGTGTTAGATCGATTCTATAAGGAATGCTAACAACAAGGTACCATTTTAAAAATGAAATAAAACCTTTTGATATTCAGAAATGTTATTTTCTGAATATATTGGACACAGAGTTACAGAATTTCTGAGCAGAAATACAGTGGTTATCCCTGGTCTAATCTACTCCTGGAAAAAGAATGTTCTCTGCATCATATCCAACAAGCAATCATCCAATCCCTACTT
>JAQQSW010007519.1:0-13685 GCA_028646575.1 Pseudocheirus occidentalis | reverse complement strand
TATACAGGGGCTGGGATAGGGAGAGCCTCCCTGCCCTACCAGAAAGTAAGGGAGCAGAGTAGGAGAGGGGCTTTACAGTGGGATTGCTGTTTTGGGGTTGGGGCAGGGGCAAGATGGGGAGAAAATTTGTAATTCAAAAATGTAATGAAACTGAATAAACAAGAAAAAAATAAAAAATAAATTAAAAAAACAAAAAAAAGAAAAAATATATGTGTCCTCTCTGAACCCTATAATTATCAAACTTCATAAAAGAAGTTCATTTAGATAAAGCCTGGGAGTGGTTTTATTATATCTTGATGATCTGAATGGAAAGCAGAGGGAAAAGGACATGCAATGTGAGGTGAAATTGGGGAGAACAGAAAGGAAGTTTAGGGGAAAAAATCACATAATAAAGGTGCACAATTAGGCATTTATACAAATAAGGAGGAGGGTGTAAGAGGTATAACTGACACCTGAACCTCCTTATCATCTGAAATGCTTGAAATAAAAACGAATACACACACACATCACTCAGAATTGGGTACACATATATTTCATTCAATAGGAAACTAAGAAGGAGAGAGGAGAAAGGGGGAGGGAAAGGTAATGAGAGGGAGGAAAGATTAAGGGAGGGATTAGTGCTAAGCAAAAAACTCTAAAGATGTACTAAAATATGTATAGCTCTTTTTGATGTAGCAAAGAATGGGAATCTGAGAAAACACATAAATAAAAGAATAGATGGAATACGTTATGGTATATATGATGGAATGCAATTTTTCTGGACTTTTTTTCAGCATAGTGATCAAAAAGGATTCTTGAAAAAAATGATGAAACATGTCACTCAATTCCTAATAGAGAGGTAAAAGACTTGCAATGCATACTGGGATATTTTGTTGGTATGGTCAATGTGGAAATGTGTTTTGATTGATTATACATGTTTGTAATTGATTTTGTTTTTCTCATGTTCTCATGGTCTTAACTGGGGCTTGATTGGGGTGGAGAGTGATAAGGCAGATCATTCATTTAAACAAATGAGAGAGACAGACAGACAGACAGACAGACAAATAGACAGGTAAGAATTACTGGGAAAACTAGAAAGCACTTGGGGAGAAAATAGTCTTACACAATATTCCACAATAAATTCAAAATGCATATGTAACCTTAATAATAAGTTGGAGGTGGCTAGGTGGCACAATGAATATAGCACTGGCCTTGGAGTCAGGAGGACCTTAGTTCAAATCTGGCCTCAGACACTTAACACTTGCTAGTCATGTGACCTTGGGGAAATCACTTTACCCCAGTTGCCCCTCCAAAAAAAGGCAATAATAATAATAATAATAATAATAATAATAATAATAACCTTAAACAAGTGAATTTTAATATAACTAGGAGAACATTGTATATAGGAATAGTAATATTGTAATGATAATCCCCTGTGAAATACATAGCAACTCTGATTAATAAAATGATTAGTGTCAATTATAAAGTATTCATGATGAAAAATGGTATCTACTGAAGAGCTGATAAAACTCTGAGTGTAGATTAAAGAAAAATTATTTTTTAATGCAAAATAGTCAGTGTAGAAATCTGTTCTTCATGAGTCCATTATGTACAATGGACACTGTATTTTTTGCCTTCTCAGTGGGTAGGGGAAAGAGTGGAGGGAAGAAGAAAATTTGGAACTAAATATTAAGAAATAATTAAATAGAACATAATATTTTAAGAGTGAAGATTTTTTTAGCTCCTGAGGGCCCTTGTACTTTTTAATTTATTAAGTATGATATGATGTCCAAATGATACTTTTCAAGTAGCAGAAAATTATGATCACTCTCCTCTCACAATATTGATTAACAAACAAAATTGTATCTGTTAACAAGTATTATTTAGCACTGAAATAATAGCTAGGATTTATATATTTATATATTAAATTTAAAAATTTTTCTGACTACTTTACATATGTTATATCATTTATCTTCACAATAACATTGTGTGAGGAAGGTGCTATCATCCCTTTTATACAGATGAGGATACCAAGGCAAACAGAAACTAAGTGACAAGTGACTTGTCCAGGGTCACATAGCTATCAGTAGTTTGCAACAGAAAAATTAAACCCAGGTCTTTCTGACTCTAGTGCCATTGCCTATCCACTGAGCCATATAGCTGTAACTCCTGTCTAAGTACTATAAACCTTGAATTATGCTAAGTAATGAAGGGAATATGATAGTAGAATAAGGGAAATAATTGTTCCCCAAGTAATCTACAGAAAGGATGTCACTGGTAAAATCTAGTCATCCATTTCGGTCTTTTTCTTTTTTGTCAGGCCATAATACTGTGCTAATCTTGTAGAATGGTAAAGTAGGGTAAGGAGAAGCAAAAGAATATGATGAGGATGTTCCTGGACCCCAGGGAAGGTAGCAATAGGCTGGTGACAGTTTTTGTGATCCATTTACCCTCTCCCAAATCTGAAAAAATTGATAAAGATATCTAGAGACTCTAGAAAGTAGACAAGAAAGCATTTTAGTACTAAAGAATTTTTGAGAACTTTCCATAATTATTCAGTTACAGAAAGAGTTGGAAAGGACACACAAAGAGAAATAGAACTTAAATATATTCCTCTGGTAAATTAAATGCTGAAAATAAAATCCATCAAAAAGCATTTTCCCTTAATGCGGCATTTTCCCCCCAAATGTTTTCAAGAGCATGAGTTTACAGGGAAAACCAAGATCTTCATATAATCTTCAATAAAATAGCTAATATTTCCATAGAAGTTACTATGTGTCAGATACTGTGCTAAATACTTTACAATTGTTACCTTGTTTGATCCTTGTAACAATACTGAGAGATAGGTGCTTTTATCATCTTCATTTTACAACTGAGGAAACTGAGGCAAATTGATTTTAAGTGAATTGCTAAGGGACCCATAGCTAATAAGTATCTGAAGTCAGATTTAAACTCAGGTCTTCCTGAGTTCAGATCCAGCATTCTATCTACTGAGTTACCTACCTGCCCCCATAAGTAAACATTCATTAAATTATGTTCCAGGCATTGTGCGAGGTGTTCAGGATTCACAAAAATGAAACCTTTGTTACCCTCAAAAAGCTTACATTATGTTGTTGGTCCATGTGCATGTGTGTGTGTGTTTGTGTGTGTATACACACACACAGCAGATGGGGAAAATCAAGAAAGAGACAGATTGAAAAGTATGAATGAATACATGTACAAACTTTAAGAACTTCTTTACTAATCTATAAGGATGTTTGGTTTATTTTTATATAACTGTTCTTGCCCCTAGATAATCAATATTCTTATTTGCCAAAAAATGGAAAAAATGAGAAACAATGGCTAGAAATTGCAGTGGCAAAATAGACTTTATGTAGAGAAAAACCTTGCTAACAATTAGAGCTATTTAAAAGTATGATGGACTGCATCAGAAGGTAGTGGCTTTCTCCTTCATTAGAGGTCTTCAAGCAAAGTTTGGGTGACCAACACTTGGTGATTTCATGGTCAGGTATATGGTGAGTTCCATTACAGTCCTGTGTACCTGTGATTTTTATTGTGCTGTTTTTATGTGGATTCTGCTTAATGTTTAATAATGTCGCCTTCTTATTAGTGTCATCTCCAGAAAGGCAAATACGCCATAACTCTTTCTTCAAACCATTCCCATATATACTCAAAGTGTAGTGGAAAGAGACTAATCAATTCTGGAATAAGACAATCTATGTTCATATCTTGCTTCTGATAGTTGCTTGCTCCCTGTATGACACTGAGCAAGTCAAGTAATTTCCCTGGGCTCAAGTTTCTCATCTACAGATTAAGGCATTGGGTGGGGCAGAGCCAAAATGGCAGCATAGAAGCAGGAAAATGCTGCAGCTCTCCCATGGCCACCTCAAATACCCATAACATATGATTCTAAACAAATTTTAGGACTCCAAAAACTCACAAAAAATACAAATTAAGGCATTGGGTTTCATGTCCTTTAAAGTTCCCTGGAGTTCTAGATCTATGATTAATCTAATTAGTGAGCCGAAACATATTTTTATTAAATGACCTGACCCCAGTCACCTTAGAAAAGAACCATTAGCTCCAGAATTCTGACACTGTTCACCACATTCAGCAATTGATGGAGTGATGACAGAATACTAATATAGTGCTTGACTAACAGAGCTTTGGATTGTTTGCTTACAGTCATCCTGTGGACAATTTAACAGTGTCACACACAGTTTCATGGAGTCATTTGCAGAACTGTTGTCAGGGAAATAAAATACTCTGTCCATAGCCTCCTGGAAAACTGTTAAGACATTGTTAGTAGTTTCCTAGCAGGGCTATGCTAAAAATATTTCTTAATAATACAATCTGGTTCCAAGCCAATATTTCCCTAATAGGACATATGGAGTATTCTAAACTTTCAATAAAATATACCTGGCACATTTGCAAAATTCACAAATTGTGAATTAATCTTGCTTCCCTTGTACCTTAACAACAACAAAATTTATGCCTAATTACACAGCAGTTTATTTATTATTTCTTCCAGAAGATCACATTTCTCTACCTCACTCCAAAGATGTTATGTAAAAATATAAAACAAAGGAAAACAAAAAAGTATAATGCGGATATATCACTGTCTTAGATGCATCTGGATAGATGTTAAATGTGGGCATGTGATTACTGGTTCGCTGTATTATGAGTTGTTAATCAGAAGAGGTTAATAAGATTCAATTAAGGAATGGATACTTATAAGAAATTTAATGACATGTTCTAGGGATAGAGTTGCTCTATAACACTAGTTTCAAGATGAATGGTAATCAAGCGTGGCTCCAGGGAATAAGCTAACCAGTTACCAAGGTCAGGAAGAAATTTTCTCAGTGGTGCTGTATTTCCCAATTAAGTGTATCATGGTGAGTTTATGATTTCCTTTAAAACATCTGTCATTAGACACAGTGGGAAGCAGGATGCTAGACTGGATGGACCATTGGTCATTTCTGGTGTGTGAATTCCTATCTTGAGTTTGAAAAACTCTCCAGACTCAAAAAGTTGTCTAAATTTCCTTTGGGCTCTGGAGCTTCAATCATCATACATTGATAAACAGAGATATCTTTAAGCTTCTGAGAAGGAATGAGCCTCTTGGGGGAAAAGGCCAAAGTGATGGGACTTTGAAAAACACACACTCACTTAATTTCTCATCATACTTTTTATTTGCAGAGACACATACACACACACACACAAACATGTTTCTAGACAAATTTTGGTAAAATCGTAGGTCATTTTCTGCATTCTTCAGAGAAGGGAAATGCTTTCAAAAATTTTAATAAAATAAGTAAATTAATTTTAAATTTGATTTATTTATTTCTAAACACATACAAACATGTAGAATACTTAGATATAGTACAATTAAGAAGGAGAAGCAATGAGGGAAAAGCGAAGTATTGACATAATAATTTCATGCTAAAAATCACAATATTCAGTAATTATTTCACATTATATAGAAATTCATTTTCTGATGGTTAAAGCTAAAAACTAAAAGCTTGGCCTCAAATTATACCCTTGTAGTGATTCATCATATATTATAGTGCTGATGTAAACACCAAGCATTGTCAGAAACCAGTAGAACAGAATGTAGGAATTAAGAAAAATTAGGAAAATAATAAGCCAAGCAGCATGGAATTAGTCCAGTGGATTTTGAATACCTGCCTACTGAAGAAGCATTCTTTGGAGCTTGAAGGAAAGGAAGAAGGTTAAAAGGGAGAATTGATAACAATAATTACCTTGTGTATTTTGCTTCTGTCCAACTCTCAACTCTTCTTGATTCTGATGAGGTCATTCTGAGCATGAGAAGCTTTGAGTTATTTCTTCAACACTCCATAGCTCTCAAAGAAAGACACATAAAATTGAGTGACATGCCTCATATCCTTATGGGCAGCTAGAAGAATATACTACCTGGTTACCCTTTTCCAATGGTCACTGAACAACCCCTCCTTCCCCAATCCCTTCTGTCCTGAAGGTAGTTTTGCTCTGTACTTTGACCTCATTGTCTCTTCCTTTCCTCAATCTTGTCCTTCCCCAATCTTCCCCTTCCCTTTCTGTTCCTTTTTCCTTCTTCTTTCCTTTCCCCTTCCCTATTTCTTTCATTCTCCTTCTCTTTCATTTTCATTATCTTCTCATCCCCTTTCCTCCTTTCTTTAATGTTCCCTTTCCAAAGGAATGCAGATTAAGCAATTTATGCTAATTTTTGTCCACATAAATAGTCACAGGAACACACTTTAGTGGAAACTATTGAGATGACTGAATTGTATAAATGTCAATCTGTATATGTCACATGTCCTTATGGAATGGAAGCAACAACTTTCATTATATTTTAACCCATTATCTTTTAAACGAAATGTTGTAGAATAGGCAAATAATATAAACACACATGTAGCCAGAGGAAATTCAAGCTTAATATCTTTCCTCATACTTCTGTCTTCCTTGATACTTACATTATTCAGTGTGGTATAATGGAGAGCAGGACAGCTTTGATATTAGGACACCTTTACTAATAGTCTTATGACCATAGGCAATTTAAGTCACCTATCTATTTTACAAAATTACTGGGTAGAAATTACTTTCTAAATTTAAAGTGTTATTCCAAAATCATTTATTATTACCTGGTTTATCTTGGATACATCCCACATCTCCTCTGAATCTTATTTTCTTCATGTATAAAATGAGGGTATTATTTGTCTTAATTACCTAATAGGATTATTATAAGGCAAGTAGTTTGTAAACCTTAAAGTACTGTAAAAAAGATAGAAAAAGAAAGAAAGAAACAAACAAACAAACAAAGAAAGGAAGAAAGAAAGAAAGAAAGAAAGAAGAGAAGTAGTGCCATTTAGAGGAAATAGTGCTAAATTTAGAGTCAGAGAACACAAGTTCAAATCTTGGCACTGCCATTCATTATCTATATGAAACTGAACAACCTCTTAACCTCCCTAGACTTCACTTTTTTTGGCTTTAAGATAAGCAGCATTGGATGGATGATCTTTTCATCATTAAATCTGTTCTCCTATTAATGTTACTATGGAAGGTAGTAGTATTTCTTCAGAGAAAATGAGGAAAATCTTTGAAGGAGGCCTTATTTTGCTCTTTTTGAATTAATGAACTTCAAAGTAAAATGCCCACAAGCTAGCCCAAGGTAGGTCAATATGTTCTCACCAGTGTGAATCTTTTGCTGAGTTAGTTTGAAGGCATGTACTAAGACCTTCCTAAACTGTTCTCTGTCGCTCCCGTAATTTAGTCTATGGCACCACCATTCACTTAGGCTTTAGGATCCCATAATCTTGGCATTGATATTTAATTCTTCCCTTCTTGTTATACCTTTCAAGTTTTACCAATTCTACCTCCAAAGCATCTATTGAATCAATTTTATCTTATTTACTACTGTTTTCACTATTTTATTTCAGATCTTTTTTTTTTATTACTGAGCTGAAATATTACATTAGTTTCCTTTAGGTCTCCTTATATCCACTTTTCCCCTCAAACCCCACCCCTTTCTAAGTTTTACCAGCACCACTGTATTAAATTTTCTTACATATCAATGTAGGCATCTAACTCCTCTCCTCAAAGCCCTTCCAAGTCTTATCTTGCTTAAGGCCTAAATACGTTATGAAAACAACATTTATATCCTTCCAAAATCTGGCAGCACTCTATTGTTCCAGTCAAATTTCATACTACACTCCAAGTTTCAGACACACTACGTTCTCAAAATACCACTTTTATAAACCCTGTTTTCCTACCCTTTTCTTTGCTTACTCAGTTTCCTTTCCTTATCTATAATGCTCTCCTATTTTCTTCTATGCCGATGGAAATTCTACCCAACCAAGTTCAAATACCATCTCCTCTGAAAAGCTTTGCTTCATCTCACTGGTTGGAGATTATCCTTCCTCTGTTCTACCTAAGACACCACAAAACAATTTCTACTACTTAAGTTTTATTTTAATTATATTTGATAGTATTTGTATGCAATATCATAGTAGACTATGAGCAAGTATTGTTTTATTTGGTAGGAAGATTTGCCAGTTTAATAACTTCTTTCACACTTCGTACCTTATATGTTAAATCAAAGGACACTGTAGTAAAAAGAGTATTGGATATCAAAATCAAGGACCTGAGTTCAAAACCCACCTCTGTTAGCATACTATGTGATTTTGGATAAAACATTTTCTTCAAGTTTTCCCATTTGTAAAATTAGGATGTTGGACTACATGAACTATGACATTTCTTTTTGCTTTAAAGTCTAATCTATGATAAGTGAATGAATGAATGAATGGATGGATGGATGGATGGATGGATAAACACATTTATCATGTCCATTCTAATCCAACAAACATTTAGTAAGCAATCACATGTGCATGGCACCATACTAGGTGCTCAGAATATACAAAGGAAAAAGTAAAAAAAAAAAAACCAAACAGCCCTTACCCTCAAAGAATTCACTTTCTATGTGGAGGATGCACAGAGCAGATAAGCATGCACATGATAATTTAAAATAAAGGGAGAAAGCACTAAACCCAGGAGAATCAGGAAAGACTTCCCAAGTGAGAAAAACATAGAACAAGCCATAAAAATATGTAGGGATTTTAAAATGTGAAAGTGATGAACGGGTACACTCTAAGGATGGGCAACCATCTCTACAAAGGTAAGGAAACAAAACAGCAAGTTCAGGGAGCAGCACTTAAGCCAGTTTAAATAGAATGTAAATTTCACAAAGGGTAATAGTTATGAGCAACAGGCTGGAAAAGTTAGACTGGGGACAGATGGTGAAGTCTTTTCAATGCCAAGTTGAGGAATCTATATTTTATCACAAAGGAATTAGGCAGCCATT
The DNA here is from genome assembly GCA_028646575.1 of Pseudocheirus occidentalis. Taxonomy (NCBI): domain Eukaryota; kingdom Metazoa; phylum Chordata; class Mammalia; order Diprotodontia; family Pseudocheiridae; genus Pseudocheirus; species Pseudocheirus occidentalis. Next base: position 4,849 of record JAQQSW010007519.1, on the reverse strand, counting down.
GATTCTTCCTGGAAAGGGGTTGCTATCATTAGACTTAGGCTTTAGACTTTTTTCTTTGCTTTGTTTTCTTGGAAAAGAGAGAAACTAGAGGTTGAGACTAAGTAGAAAGCTATGTGATGAGTTCCTGAATCACCACAGTGGCTATGTGATTGAAGAGAAAAACAATGATGTAGCAAGTTCTTTGAAAGAATAATTGATAAATATTGACAACATGAGGGAGACAATTACTTATTGAGATAATAGTATAGGAAGAAAAAAATAGGAAACCCCTCACTGAGGAGTTGATAAACTATCAGGTGGAATGAGACAGGAAGGAACTTAAAGACTAGAAGAAGAATACATTGAGGATCAGTATGTTCAGTTTTCTGTTGCATAAAGGTGCTAGTTGTTCTGGTTGAATTTAGAGACATTATTTCATCTTTAATATTTGTTGTGTCAGATTTTATTGTCCCTAGTTGTTAGACAAAGGCAGAAGGAAGTTGTATTAACTCATTCAAGTAGGAAGTCACCAGCTTTAAATAAATCACAACCTCTGAAGATTATATATCTCCTTTCTTTCCTAGAACAATCTAGCTACACTTGACTTTACTTCTGTTTGTTTCACCCATTTGTTAATCTTTTTGCAATTTGGTTACTGATTTCAATACTCATTTGAAATGGCTTTCTTTTTTTTAAAGTTACCAACGATCTCTTCATTATAAATCTAATGACCATTCAACAGATGTCTTGACTTCTCTGCAACATTTGGTCCAATTGAATACTCCTTCCTACTGGGCACTACCTCTTCTTTGAGTTTTTGTGAAATTATTCTCTTCTTTGTTGTCTCACCACCATCCCACCTCACCTTATGCATATATCCTCTCTTGCCATTTCTCTCTTGGTGAGCTTATCAACCTCAGTTGCTTTAATTATCATCTCTATGCAGATTGTAACCAGATTTATAGAGCCAGACTTATTCTTTCTCCTAAACTCCAGTCCCATATCACAAATTATCTATTGTAAATTTTAAACAGGAAATGTCGTAGACTCCTCAAACACAATATAAGCACAACAGGACTCTTCATTTCCCCCAAGAAAATTCACCCCTCCTCTGAACTTCCTTATTTTTGTAAAGGGCTTAACATCTTTCCAGTTTTCTAGATTTGTAACTTCAGCATTATCTGTGATTCTTTATTCTCTTTCATCACCTATTTCTAATCTGTTTCCAAATCTAATCATTTATACTTCCATGATATCTTTCTAATCTAAAGCTTCTCTTGGCTCACAGGAATCACTTTAGTTCAAGCCCTTATCATCTCTTACCTGGACTACTGCAATAGCTTCATAATTGGTTTCCCTGCCTCAAGTCTTTTTTGCAATCCAATCTCCACACAGTTGTGAATGTGATTTTTAAGAAGCTCATATCCTACTCAATAAACTCTATTGGCATCCTATTGTCTGTAGTTTCAAATATATAATGACATTGAATCCATTCACAACTTTCTCCCAAACTCATCATGTATTACTTCCTTTCCTATACTCTACAGTCCAGGCAGAATGATCTTTTCTGTGTTCTTCAAATGCTGAACTATCTCTCATCTCTGTTACGTTGCACTAACCATTCCATGGAAGTACTTACTTCCTCTCCACCACTGCCTCAGAGTATCCCTCACTTCCATCAATATGAAGTTCATGGCACTATCTTCTTTAGGAAGTCTTTTCTGATCCCACCCTCAACTGTCATCATCATATTTACTATTTTATATTTGCTTTGCACCTATTCTTTTTATATATTCATATGTGCACATATTGTCTACCCCAATAGACTGTAATCTGTTTGGGAGTAGGAATGAATTTATTCTTTTTATTTGTATTCCCAGCACCTAGTACATTACCTGGCATGGAGTAAAGCTTAATAAATGCTTGTTGAATACTTATTTCTTCAATTTCATAAATAGAATCACAAACTTTTGAAATATAAGAGGGTATACCATGGTCCTGGTGAATGGGGATAATAATTCTGTCAGGGTTGTGTATTAGGATCAAAGAACATAATGTAAACAAAAACACTCTGAACAAATTAAAAAGTGTTATATAAATACATATTCTAACCATATTTTGATGCCATTAAGAGTTAATATGTCTATGTAGATGAAAATGAATTACATTTTAGTTCATGTAAAGGGTAAGTATAAATAGTCAGACTGTATAAGTCAAGGCTCTTTACCGAATGAAGGCATTATAAGTCTCAGGAAATTTGGTGTCAGAAGGGGAGAAAGGAGAGAATGGAAAATAGGACTGGTAATTGTCCACACACCCTAACTGGTGTTTTGTAGTGATATATCCTATATGGGATGTAATGGGTATATATGTGTGCACATATATTTATTTATAATTATACATTTAAAATTATATTCATGTTTTCAAAACAGCGCACTTAATGAAAGATTGTTTGCAAAGATAAAGTTCATATGAACATATAATCAACATACAAACCTACCAGTATAAGGTAGTTCTCCTTCATTCTCACAGAAGAACAAAATGATGTCACTATGTTGGGGTCAAGTACAATGTGCCCAACTTCAGATAATCAGACCAAAACAAAAATATGAGATTGTACCGTAGTTTGGACACAAAGAGTCCATACAAACATTTGGAGTGGAAATGTCTCCAATTCAGTGCATCTCATGTTTCTTTTGAGATACTACAAATTTATTTTGCTCATAGATCCTAGCACCTTCTTTGAGGTGAATATGCCATTCTGGGAAGTCCTATACCAGTGTCTTGCAATCAATTCCAAAGTTTTTAAGAGAGATCTTGATGGCAGAGCCAAGATGGCAGCATAGAATCAGCAAAGCTTTGTAGCTCCCACATAACCACCTTAAATACTGAGAAAACAGAACTCTAAACAAATTTTAGGGCTTCAAAACCCACAAAAATACAGAAAACACATCTGTCACTGAAGGCAGTTCAACAGGAGGGGCTCATCATGACAGGCTGGGAGCTGAGGCCAGTGCAGCCGGAAACCAAAAACAGTGTCAGGCACCAGGGTAGTCGGGAAAAGCCACAGCCAGAGTCTACAGGGGGAAGGATCAGAAACACCTGAGGCATTCTCCACACCTATCAAGCAGGCCAAGAAAAAGGACAGAGAATCATCAAACCAGGCATCTCAGCAGGAGGGGCTCACTGTGGCAGGCTGGGAGCCAAGGCCAGCACAGCCCAAAAACCAAAAACAGGGTCAGGCCCCAGGGCACTTGTGAGGAGCTGCATAGTGACTCTACCCCAGAGAGCAGATCTACAGCACCTGGGGCAATCTCTACATCTATCAAGTCAGGAAAAATAAGGATTAGAGAAAGATCAGTGAAAGTGAAGCTTTCAAGCTAACTTTGGGGGAGGAAAAGCAGTTTGGTCAATCTGCCACCAGGGCAAGGAAGCAGGGGGGGGGGGGAAGGTTCTGATGCAACCAGAAACTGCCCGCACTGGGCTGCTTCAGAGCTCCTGGCCTGCGAACCCCACAGGGGGGGTGAGACAATTGGTCAAGGCCAAGGGCTCTTGGGTTGAGTGGCCTGGATCCAGATTGTGGTCTTGGGTGGTGGTCTTGGGGTGCACTTTCAGCAAGCCAAAGCTGGTGGGGGCTGCAACACCCCCCTAGTAGCTCTGGCACCTGTGAAAACCTCAGTGATTTGGGACAGACCTTTCCCCCCTGAAAGCAGAGTTTCACAGACCTAAAAAAAATCAACCAGTTAATTGACTGGCCAACATGAGGGAAAGGAAGCAAGATAAGAACAGCAATAAAACTCTAGAATCCTTTTTTGTGGACAAAAAGTATCAAAGCATGGAATGGGAGGAAAACAACACAGTCAGGACTTCCATACTAAATGCTCCCAAGACAATTAAAGATTGCCTACAAGTTATAGATCACCTGAAAAAGGACTTGATATTGACTTGCCTTGATATTCTGGACTTTTTTGTTCTTCCAAATGAATTTTGTCACTATTTTTTCTAGTTCTATAAAGTATTTTTTGGTAGATTGATTGGTATGGCATTCAATATGTAATTTAATTTAGGTAAAATTGTCATTTTTATTATATTAGCTCTACCCAGCCATGAGCAATTGATGTTTCTACAATTAATGAGATCTGATTTTATTAGTGTGAAACATGTTTTGTGGTTGTGTTCATAAAGGTACTGGGTTTGTTTTGGCAGGTAGATTCCCAAATATTTTATAATGTCTACAGTAACTTTAAATGGGGTTTCTCTTACTATCTCTTGCTGTTGGGCTTCATTAGAAATATGTAGGAATGCTGAGGATTGATGTGGGTTTATTTTATATCCTGCAACTTTGCTAAATTTGTTTATTGTCTCAAGAAGCTTTTTACTTGATTCTCTAGGATTCTCCAAGTATATCATCACGTCATCTGCAAAGAGTGATAATTTAGTCTCCTCTTTGCCTAATTTGATTCCTTTGACTTCTTTTTCTTCTCTAATTGCTACTGTTAACACTTCTAGTACTAGATTGAATAAGAGGGGTGATAGTGGACATCCTTGTTTCACCCCTGGTCTTATTGGAAATGCTTCTAGTTTATCCCCATTGCATATAATGCTTTTTGATGGCTTTAAGTAGATGCTACCTATTATTCTAAGGAAAACTCCATTTATTCCTATACTTTCAAGTGTTTTTAATAGGAATAGGTGTTGTATTTTGTCAAAGGCTTTTTCTGCATCTATTGAAACAATCATGGTTCCTGCTTTTTTATTGTTGATATGATCAATGATACTGATGGTTTTCCTAATATTGAACCATCCTTGCTTTCCTGGAATAAATCCAACCTGGTCAAAATGTATTATTCTAGTTATAAGTTGTTGTAGT
>JAQQSW010007518.1:0-13685 GCA_028646575.1 Pseudocheirus occidentalis | reverse complement strand
CTATCTTCTTACTTTTTGGAAAGGAATTCAGTGACATATCTTTTCTTCCCCCACCCTCCCCCAAGGCCTGAATGGGGTAACATCAATTTTAGTGGCACTTGTGTATTCTCTTCATCCTACCATAGAGTATGAAAAACTTCTTTTTTTTATAAATCTAAGATATGCTTTGCTTGAAGAACATCATACTTGTCATATATACAGAATGTCTCCAAAGTCTTCTTCATAGTTTAAAAATATTTTGGGATACCTGAAATTTTTTCATAGTCATAAACTTTAGTAGCTTAAGACTATGTTTGGACACCCAGAATTCTTATACTCTACTTTGCCTTCCCTGTATCAGTCTTCTACTCTCCAGTCCCCTTAGTCTTATAATCTTAGTTTGCATTGTTTTCTATCTGCTCATAATATTGTTCACCTTGATTTTCTTTTAGGAATCTTATCTTCTGTCCTACTAAGCTGGGAAGTAAAAAGAGCTTCCCCTAGGTTTTTTTTTTTAACTATTTCCTCTATAGTAGAAAAGAAATCAATGGGTACTTGGCATTCTCATGCATCTTGATTAGCTGTGCCCCAATTACAACTATGAAATAATTTCTGTAGATCACTGTCCCATTTCACTCATCTTTCTTATCTGTAGAGATTAAGATATTCAATTTATGACTCTTCCAGCTAGGCAGCCACTGATTTGCTTCACCCATTCATTGTGGACTTCATCATCAAAGAACCCCAGGTTTTTATAAATTACCTGAGTTCTCCTACTTTTTTTTTTCATTCTAATCAACTTGGTGGCGAACAATCATAATTGGCAGATCCCTGCTAGTCCCTATATTGTTGCAGTACAGACAGGAATGTCAACCAGCACACACACATATCTTTGAGGAGCACCATAGGACAAACATCAAGCTCACTTGCCCCCTCCCTTTGTCCTTTTCCTCCACTGCCTGCTCACTGTGCAGTATGTGATTAATTGCCACAAGACAATATATGAGTAATTGCTAAATGAATTACCATTCATTTGGTGTCACTGAGTGTCAGAGGAGTGGTGAAGAGGGAGAAACCACTTAAGACTGGAGTGGTCAGTAAATACTTGATGGAAGAAATAGCTTTGAAAGAGTAGGTAGGATTTAGCTAGTGAAGAAAAGCAGGTCAGTGGATGAAAGGAATATAAGTGCAAGGGTAAGCAGAGAGGTATTAACAGAATAGTGAACAGACATGACCAAATGAAGATTATGGATTAGGAACTGAACTAATTGTGGTGAGGAGGTGGGGTAGAGTGACCTAAAGTCTATAGTTGATAGCAACATTCACATGAAGCGGATTACTGTATAACAGAACTAGAGTTGGAAGGAGTTAGAGGTCATCAAATTCCAATAGGCTCATTTCAATAATGGGTAAACTAAGTCACAGGGAAGTCAAATGATTTGTCCAAGGTCACAAAGGAAGTAATGGAGAGAAGAGATTTAAACTTGAGTCTAATGACATCAAAGACAGTGCTTCCCATTTTACCACAGAGCCAAAATTTAAGAGAAGGGGTGACTGCTGAGTGATAGTGGTAAAGGGATGGTTTGACATTGTCAGTGAGAAACAAATCAAAATAATTTCTTTTCTAGGCCTTCTGTGTTGGAAATACGAGAGAAGGAATAGCAAATTTTGCAAATACTTCCAAGAGATAAGGTACATTTAGTAGAAAGCCTGTCATGGAAGAGATCTCAAATGAAAAAAAAAGTGTGTGTGTGGGGGAAAGGGATGATTATTAACACTAAAGGAATGTTCCAGAGGGGGCATTAAAATTTAAGGGCAGACATATACAGAGTGTGTAGGGCTCAAACTTAGCACAATAGTGATGAATATTTGTCACTATTGATGAATAGTCATCAAAGGTAGCAGAAGAAAGATGTTTCATAGGCAGTAAAAGTTAATAAGAACCTAAGAAAGAGCATTCAATTTAGAATGTCATTAACAGAAGGGAATGCTCCAACCCTTCCCCCTCTACCTCTAACCTCCACCATCAGGTATTCTACTCCTTTATCTTCTCCTGAAGTAACATTCTCTCCCTACCAACTATAAATTCCAGGCTGTCAGAGGGTTGTGATGCAGGATGTATGAAGGCAGCAATATCCAGGCCACAACATGGAGGAAGTAGTACCCCTAAATGCTGGTACCTGTGACAAAGTCCCAGTTATCTCACCAAATTTATATTCTGGACTAGACATGCTCCATGACAAGGGCAATTCTAGTTCATGTCCCATGTTTTATGTTTCTCCCAATATTGGTACTAAGAGTGTTGATAAAATTTATTACTATTATTTTGTCTATCAAAAAACCTTAAGAATTTAAAATACACATTGGAGATAGTTTATCAGAAAAGACTCTTTCAGAATGGCTCTTTCTCCATTCAATCAGATGTTTTATTAACACCTATAAACAACAAAGAAGTGATAGAAAAGATATCAGAGAGATATAAGATCAGAAAGGGAGTGGGGCTGCAAATGTATTAAGAACAAAGGAAGGGGCAGCTAGGTGGCACAGTGAATAGAGCACTGGCCCTGGAGTCAGGAGGACCTGAGTTCAAATCTGGCCTCAAACACTTAACACAAAAACTAGCCATGTGACCTTGGGCAAGTCACTTGACCTCAACTGCCCTCCAAAAAGCAAAAAAAAAAAAAAAGAACAAAGGAAAAGAGCTTGTTGTATCAAGAAATGCTACAATATCTAAAAGAAAGTGACTAAAACATCCAATATGTGGCCTTTGGAGAAATTATGGAAGGATATGAGCAAGAGACAAGTCATTCACTAATTCAACAAGCATTTATTAATCATCTTCTGTGTGCAAGGCCTTTTGTGCTACAAGAGTGAAAATATCAATGTTTAGGAAGAAGCAAGAAAATCATCCTTGTGCCAAGAGGGATTATATGAGCCTTTGAAGAAGCTAAGAATTCTAAGCAGGAGAGGTAATAGGGTAGTGGGTTCTAGGTATGTGAGTAGCCTGTGAAAAATTATGGAGAAGAAGATGTAGTAGAAAGTTGGTGATTAGGCTTCAGAAGTCAGACAAAGTAAGGCTAGATATGTAGAACTGGTATATAGGTTGCATATTATCTCTATATGCATAAATATAATCATTGAACTTATGGGAAATTTTATGAGATCATAAAAAATAGGGGTTAAAGTCTCTCTCTATTTCTGTCCCCTCACTTTTCTCTTTGAATAATCTTCATTTGTGCTGCCCTTTTTCATGCAGGGTGAGCCCTTTACCATTAGGGACTATTTCATGATTTTTTAAAATTTGTATGCCCAGCATTTGGCATAGTGCCTAGTACATACAAGTTGCTTGCTGCAAGCTTGTTGTTTGATTGGTTGATCATCTTTCATTAAATTAACCCATAGTTGTCCTTTTTTGTTCCTTTTATGATGCCAGAGGGAAAAATGGGGCTCTACCTAGTAATAATTTGTCTTCCCCTTGCAGTATATGTCATCTATGTGACAGTAGCCTGATTTAACTTTATTGAATTCCTTGGGTTCTATTGAGTTTGCAATCTAAAAGCACTGTTCATATTTCTTTTTGCTTTTTGGAGGGGGGAAGGCAGAGCAATTGGGGTTAAGTGACTTGCCCAAGGTCACACAGCTAATAAGTTTTAAGTGTCTGAGACCTGAATTGAATGCAGGTCCTCCTAACTTCAGGGCTGGTGCTCTTTTCAGTGAATCACCTACCCTCCCAACATTATTCATGTTTGATTTTCTTAGAAAGAATTACTGAAAACTAGAGATTTTGAAGATGGTCTCTTTCTCCCTTTTGCCCCAACTCTTTGAAGAGTATGGTTAGTCTTTTAGGACTGCAAGGCCATGTGCAAGCAGATTTCCAAAAGAATGCTACTGTGAACAGCTTTTAAGATTTGGATTACACAGCATCGTGAATACTCTGTTTATTCCATTACAAATCAAGGCAAATATTTACAATATATCACAATGTAATATTCACAACATTACATCTTATCACACAAAATCACAATATAGTGTTCATAAGAGCTTAACATTAGAATGGCCAAACAGTTTTCACTACAGTGGCCACAATATTTAAAACAAGTAACAAAAGAATAATCATCTGGTTTCCCTAAGGGGGAAAACCTCCTCACTTAATCATTCAATCAACTGACAATTTATCAATCTTCCACTCATGGGGTAACCATTAACTTAATCAATCAATTTGTAATACAATAATCAAACTTCCACTTATGGGACAACCATTAACTTAATCAGTCACTAATCTAGATTCAGAATTACTACATATCATTAATCACTAAGTTCAGTCATTAGAAAACCACACAAACCCTCCACCCCTTGGTGTCCAACAAACCTCAATTTCATCAAAGGGGAGGCTTTTTCTTCATCTTAACTCTGGGTGGTCTCTCTGCTTCCCTGGATCCCCTTCTATGGTCCTAGCTCTCTCCTGAATCCACCAAAGTCACCTGGATTCAGAAGCAGACAGCTGCCAGGTTTTTGTCCAGTCCTCAGAGGTAGACAGCTCCCAGGTCCTTGTCCAGTCCTCAGTGCAGTCCCTGGCACACACTGAAGTGCACAGGCTCCAGCACATCTCAAACCCTTCACTACTTCTCTTGCTTGGAACTCAAGGATCAGCCAGGCCATGAACAAACAAAATCTTATTCGGGTCATGCTATTTCAGTCCTCCAGCAGTTCAGTTGACCCTAGGACCCAGAAGGAATATCAGCCTTCTGGGTAGAATTCACCAGATTCTGGTCTTGGGAAAACTACATTTCAGTTCTCAGTCAGCTTCCAGATGCTGGGAAACTCTCTCTCAAGAAAACTCCAACTCACTTCTTCAGTTCAGCAGCCCAGCTCCCACATGCTGAGACAATCCTGCTTCCTCTGACAGGAAAATTCCAATTCTGTCTCTCTGTCTCTGGAATTCTTGCTTATATACACACATTGGTATCCTGTCTCAGCCAATACCCTTCTTCCACAGCAACAGAGGAGTTCACACCTTCTCAACAGGGGACAGGGCTCACACCCTCCATACTTAGTCCTAAGTTACTAAGTGCTAAGTATCTGCTAAACTGATTGCTGTTACAAAGACATATTATTTTTGGAAGCAAGTGGTTTTCCTTTTTTTTAAAATATGACCTTCCTATCTCAGTTCCTTCACACATAAAATAAAAGAATAATATCTGAAGTCCCTATCTCCTTAGGCTGATGAGATACTTAAATGTGATGAAGTATACAAAACACTTTGAAAACACTAGAGGGTTATATTATTGCTGATTATATTATAATTATTCTTTTCAAAATTGTTTATGTCTTTATTTTCCTCTTTCTATTTCTTCATTTTTTGTTGGTAACTCAATACAGAGATTCTTATGGTTGATCCCACTTCATTTGGAAAGATCAAGTAACTTTTATCAGGATATTCTTCTCTTATGGCAATTTCTGTCAATCCAAAACACTTATTTATAAATGTTAAATATTTATAGTATTAGGCTCTCCTTTTTCTTTACTCATTTCTTCATGTTCTCTACTGATTTTTTCCCATGAAGTTTTTCCTATTAAAATTTGTTTCCAGTACTCATTTTTTTTGTCATTGGTATTTAAGCAAACAAAGAAATCTGGCACATCTCTTGCCATTTTAAGGCAATGAAGGGGAAATGGGCTTGGATACAACCTTTTAGGCAGTCATCTTGCTGATTGAAATGAATGTTTGAAAAATGTTTGAAAAAAACACCATGTAATTTAAAGAATATTGAAGAATAATCAAAATTTGAATTTTTTCAAAGTATTGTATTAAAATATAGTGTAGTATAATAGTATGGCATTGATTCCATATATTGTCTACATAGGCTTTTAAAAGTTGTTAATGAGCAGCTTCAAATGCAAATCCATATACTGCATCTTAACAAATTCAATGTATTTGTCAATGAGTTCTATTTAATATGATCTGGATTTGGAATAGTTAAAAATTAAATTCTGTAATAGATTTATGTATTTGAATTTTTAGTCTCAATATCAAATCTAAAACTACACTCATAATATTGCAGATTTGAAATGTTTAGAAAGATTTTTTTAAAACTATCATTTAATTTTCACAAAAACCCATATTTGAAGTCTCCATTCAAGGTGATCCTCCAGTCTCAGAGATTCTACTATGAGAATACAAGATGTCTCAGAATTTATTGAATTGGACAGGCTTTGAGTTTGATTCAACAACAGACTGTGTCTCCCACCAGAGTGAATAGAGACCATTAAACTTGGATAGGTTCATTGTCATAGTAGGGAGAGGAACATTTTTGGTCATAGCAATTGGAAAAATGTGCAAAAATATAAAACAGCCCTTATTTTTGCTCAGTTACCTTCTTCCTCAGTGAGAGCTATTAGTTCACAGAAACAGGACAAATGGTGGTAATAAGCATATATCCTTATATAATTTAAAAGCTCAGTCAGTGTATACACTGGAACTTAGTAATTTCATTGTGAAAGTGGACATTGGAGTAAGTAGCAAAAACTATGCTGAAAAACTAAGATTTAATATCAAGAAATGAAGGACACAAACACCTGAAGACTCACAGGACTGAATAATTTCTTCAAGACAAGAACTGAAAGGCACAAAATATGGTGATCACCACTAGACTAGAAAAAAAACTGGTAACAAACATAGCAGTCATTTAGTCAGCTGTCTGGGTCTAATTAAATCATTGAATATTGAGAGAAAAGGTGAGAGAATAGGTTTAGAATGAAGCATAAATAGGAGAGGACATTATATGATTGTAGTAGTTATTATCTTAAGTTATTTCAATAAGCTGTTTACTAAAGAAATAGGGATGGGGGAAATGAACCAAAGTAGAACATTTATAGATGAAATTGGAAAGAGGATACAAGCCGATGTGAAAAGAAACTGATTTGCTAATGTTTTTATAGTGGTCTATTTTTATTGACAGTTACAGGAGAACTACCACATTTAAATTTTTCCCCATAAGGATGTGAAAAAGCAATAATTTCTCTTAAGAAGATAAAATTGGGAAGAAAGAGCATCTGGACCTGATCAAATCCGTATTGAAGACATTTATGCTGGAAGCTGCACAATTTTAAACAAGCATGTGGGGTTAAGCATTTGAATTTCAGTGTCACCTCTAGTTCCAAATCCTGAATAGGACCAAGTAACTGTTGATCATACATTCATGGCATGTCACATGTGTAATATAAGGCAATTTATCTGTCTCCTCCATTTTGTCTCCCCCATAGCTTTATGATGAAATGTACACTATAATACATCATTAATGTGAAACTGCATTGTTGTATATTCAGGTGAAGGCCACCTTCCTTTTATCTTTACTGCAGACCAGTCTCTTGCTCAAGTCTTTCTCACCTCAGCCCCTGAACAACTTTATTGCCTTGGCTCCCATAATGTTAAATATTTTATTAATAAGAAGATGCAGCAGAAACACTCTTAGTTCCTAAAGATCACATCATCCTTCATTTATAAACACCACTCTTATCAAGTAGGTAGATAATGTCTAAAATGTATTGCTATCCCAGTTTTTTAAGTAACTTAGACAAGAAAGTTTACATAATATAATCACCATTACTTAGAAAATCAAAGCAAAAGAAACTAAAATTCTCCTGACCTTCTTCCAAGTTCAGATCTTTTCCCCCTGACTATAAAATGTTATCCAAATTTTGATTAAAAAATTGCTGATAACAATAAAATGCGGTTGTTCATATTTTGCTTCAGAAATATATTTAAAATTTTATTTTCTTTAGGAATTTTGAAGGAACTAAATAATTATTGCCTAAGCAAATTCCAAATACCTTCTTGAAAGAAGTAGCATATTAAAAATGAAAATAGATTTAAAATTTAAGGGGTCTGCTTAATTGTGAAGAAATTATGGTTTTGTGAAGTTATCATTTGTATTGTTAAAACTAAGAAAGATTCTGTTGTATATATAGGGTTATCAGATTCCCAGTGGGCATAAATACATGCTTAGAGAGAAAGAATGTCTGCTGCTGCTGATATGGAGGGATTTCAGGGATTTGCTTGTTCAGTCTCACTCTGCTATCCGTCATGGTCTAATAAACATGAAATTATTGCATATGTCCTGTTTTTGCTTCTGTGAAGAATGAGGTGTGTCACTTAGGAGACTGGTCAGTACTCGCCCTCAGTGAATATTTAAATATCTGGACCAAGCATCTAATAAAATCAAAGATACAATGAATTTTCTAAACTAACTGCTAAATCCCTAAATTGAGGAGAAACAAACAAACAAACAAAAAACAAAGCCACAATCTGTTAGATGGGTCCCAATGCAGCATTTTAAACTTTGGGCAGTAGGATTTATTTATATGAGGGATTTCACTATTAATGTCCCTAACTTCAGTGTAACATGAAGTTACCATACTAAATACACGTTAAAAATTACATGGTATCATGACTGCATAAAGCTGAGATGCCTCCATTTTGGAAAGATCTTATCACTGACTTGGATGTTATTAGAATGGAATAAGACAATGCTTCTTAAATATATAATCTCTTACTATGACATGAGTGTTTATAAAAGATGAAAAGCAAATTCACTGAAGTTAATCATGACACAGTCTTTGTATTGAATGAAATTTCATAATCAGGGTGAAATAAAGTGCTATGAATGAATTATTCTGCAAAATTGTGAGTTGGTGGTTAGAGACCAGGGAAATAAATGGACGAGTGGGTAAAACAGCATTAATTTGTATGTGAAATATTCTTAGATAGACACTAAGACTTCTCTGTCTTTCAAAAAAGGGGACTTTAAAAATGTCTGTTCAAAATTTAAGTAATAGTGTTATATCTTCTGAGAAAAGTTATAGCACAGATTTCTCATTTTAAGCCATAAAATTACTCAGGAAAATGAGATGAATAGTTTAGTGTGTTACACTAAATTGTGCGCTAATTTAGTAGAAAAAAAGGGAAGTGATAATGTGGATAGTATCTAGTTGAGACTGTTTTTGCAAGAGGCCAAAACAAGTGAGTGAGGAAGAGAAAATCAAAGTGATTATATTGTATAAAAATTGATAAATTTGTGCTTAAACAAATCGAGTATTTTATTCAAAACACCTTAAATTCAGGGTTTTGACATTCAAAATAGAATTACACCTTGGAGATCTATCTGTCTATCTATCTATCTATCTATCATCTATCTGTCTATCTATCATCTATCTATCTATCATCTTTATCATCTCTGTCTCTCTCTCTCCATCTATATCTAAAGTATCTAAAAAAGGTGATTCCCTCCTTAAGTAACAGCACAGAATATCACCTTATCAGATATTTATCAAAGATTACACAGATATGTTGACAACAATTCACCTCTCCAAAGCTCAATTGAGATTTCAGAAGTTTGAGGACATTGAGTTTGCCTAATGGACAAGATAATGTTGACTATAGATTACCTCTAGATTATCTAACTTATATCCATGTATTAACTTAGATCATCAGAAAGGTACAAACTTGTAATATCTTTACTTCCTGTTGACATACTTTCTCCTTATTAAAATTCAATTTTATGTGCTCAACTTTTTATAAAATTCATGTGAGAAATGACAGTATGAATTATTTTTTCTCTATCTTTTAAAAACAACCATAGTTGAAAGCATCATCCTCCACATTACATAGTATTTCTCAAATGAAGATTAATATGATAAATTCCTCCTAAAATTCAGTGTTGGGTAGAAATTCTTCTCCATATATGAAGTTGTATGCTATTTTCAATGAGACAATGAGATCCGATAAAATCCAAATGAGATAATATAATTCAAAGACCTCCATTTTGCCTAAGATAATGAAAGGTCAGTAGCAATAACAGTGCTTAAAATGCATTGCAGATGTTCAGTTCATCTACTCTTCTGCTCTATTCAACATTATTTTTGCTCGCTCTAATTTTTATTACCCTTATTATATATATTTTAACTTTTTTTTACTTTTTGAAGGGGGGAGAGCAGGGCAATTGGGGTTAAGTGACTTGCCCAAGGTCATGTAGGTAGCAATTATTAAGTGTCTGACCCCAGATTTGAACTCTGGTCCTCCTGACACCAGGGCCAGTGCTTTATTCACTGTACCACATAGCCACACCATATTTCAACTTTCAATGCTACCAAAAGCTTTATTTTTAAGGTGGCATATAAATTATTTAGTAAAACAGTTGTACCAACTTAGCTTTAAGACAATACGCTCTGCAATTTGTAGCAAGATCCAAAGAATTATAAAATTCTAACTATAGTTCAGTTACTAATTCAAGTTTCTGCTGATTGAATAATTATTAATTAAATAATTGAATTTATATATCTTTCCAGTTTTGTTTTCCTCTGCTTCCTACAATTGAAAAGGACCAAAGTCCTTATATATCTCTGATAACATCGTAAGACATATATTTTTAGCCTGAGTAAGCCTCCAATTACTGAGCCCTCTGTTCAGTTGTTGTTTTTACTTCTTAAACTTTGATGATGAAGTCTGTGGCTCTCAGAGGCTTCCCCTTTATAGATAAAACCACTTCTGGGTTGCTGTTTTCTGTTCTCTTGAATTTTTTGAGAATATAAATTACTTAATTATTTTTTTGTATTTGCACCCCAGGTCTTAGTCTGGGACAGAGAAGGTACTTAACACTTGTTTGCTGATGAACTTATTGATGAACCTTGAACAAGTCTCTCGATCTGTCAGTACCTCTAGGAAAATCCTTAGTAACATAAATTATACGCAAATTTCCAATCTATATCAATTGATGGAATTTCTAAACTGGATAATAACCACATCAGTGAAGTCACAGGTACCAACTTGTGTGTCTTTGTGAATGAATATTATTTCAAACAATCTGTTATTCTCTGCATTGTCTGAATGGACATTAAAGATTTGAGGCACATATTTTTATGCTATTCTTTTTTCTCTGCAAAACTACTTCATGGAACCCTAGGGTTCCTCAGAACATAATATGAAGTACATTGCAATAAGCTATTTAATGTTTCATAGCTTCTTTCCTAAACTGAAAACTACCATGTTGGTTTTTTTCTCCCCTTTTTATCTGAGTTTTTGCTTTTGCTTTTTGCAGGGAGAGAAAATTTAGTGACATAGGGAGAGGGTATAAGAAACTGTGCAACTTTATTACATATAGCTTATTTTTAAAAGTACATAATAAATTCTATATGCAAGTTTCACTGTGGTCCTGATTGTCTTTGTATCGTTCTGAATTTTTAACTGTTCTCTTACATGCATTTAAAAATGCTTCACTGATGCTATGCCTTTTCTCACTTTAAAATTTTATTGTATTTTTGGCTGCTCCTTTCTATCCACAATACTCCCCTCCTGAAAAAAAATAGATAAAGCCTGTTTTTTTTAACTAATAAGTGTAGTGAAGCAAAATAGTTCCACACATTATACAGAGAAACAAACCTATGTCTAATCCTGCACCCACTGTCAGAAGGCAGGTAGCATGCTTCATCAGTCCTCTGAAGTTATACTTGGTCATTGCAGTGACTATAGTTTTTAAGTTTTTTAAAGTTGCTTTTCTCTTCAATAGTATAATTATTGAATATATTCTTCCCCTATTTCTGTTCACTTTACTCTATATCTTACTTGAGTTTCTAACTAGGCCAAACTGTTTTCTTTTAAAAAAGTTTTAAAAGCATTTTTAGAGTGCAACATATTATAGAAAGCATTTTTCAAATTTTTATGAGATACTTTTCCCAGACATGGACTTTGCTTTACTGTTGCTTTGCTAGGATTTTCTGTGAGATGCATTTATGCTGTTTTATTTTTCCCCCTGCATGTAAAGGAGTGTTAGTTGGTTTTCCATACCCTCATTCTATGTCCACATTCACTCTGTGAAAATGTGAAAGCATTTATGTCTCCCTTCCTCCATATTGAAATTGGAGCATCATTGATCCCCTCCACTGGTTATTCAATTAAATTAAATCTTTCTCACTCTTACTTTCCTTTCATAAAAAAATAAGGTTTGAACAGGGTAACACTAAATCCAGAAATACAGAGAATTGTCATTAACCCAGAAATTTCTCACAATTTGAAAATATAAAAATTGATCAAAATTCAAAGTTGCATTCCTATGATAGTGGCATTTTACAAAATTTCCTTTTTAAAAATTGTGTATGACAAATTAACTAATAGATGACCTGAGTGAGTAGAATGATGTCAAGAGCTGCAACCAGATTTGTGAAAACTCTTCATCACTATATTGAAACTTCTTTAAACATTACTTATCATTTTGTCTCTTATAATGTATTTCACCCCATCCAAAAATGTATTATGAGAAAAAATAGTGGATTAGTCAAAATATGTCTTGCCTTTTCTAATATATTCCATATCTAAATCCCATTGCTTGCAATTCTTGTAATTAACAGTGATTATGAAAGATTTATTCTTCAGAAGCTTCATGACAATCTATAGACTTTCTTTTGTTTTAATTGCTCTTTAAAAAAAGGGAAGATCAGGTTATATAATGATAATACCTTTTAGTCAGTTAGCAACAAAGACTACCAACTGTGTGCAGAATTAAGGAGTTGGCACTTTTGGCAACAGGAAAGAAACCGAAGACACCTCATTTCCCTTCCCCTGGAGCTTAGAAACTAGCTGGAGAGATAGCACACATGTGGGAAAAAGACTTCAAGTATCCTGATATCATTCCAAAGAATTATTACAGAGAGGTGACAGTACAATTCTGGAAAGTAGTTGCTGAAATATAAATTTGTTTAATAGAAAAAAGAAATAAAGTAAAAGAAAAGCCCTTAAAGCAACTCTGTGTGTGTATCTATCTATACATACACACACATATCCAAGTAAACTGACTTGAAAAAAAACTTACAAGAGTATTTTGTCATAGTCGGTATTATGGTCTGAAGCCAAACCTTCATAGCTTTAGTGGGACTACATTTAGGATAGCAACCAGTTGATTTTATTGTCTTAAGTTAGGGACCAATTAACTCAAATCTGAACAACGGTTTCTTTGTATGGCCTATGAAATTTTTCCACTTTTTACTCACCTTTCTCCTAGATCTTTTAATAAGGAAATGGAAAGAGCTCTGTAGCTGAAGTTAAAAGAGAAAGTTTTGCCTGATACTTTTTGCCTGTGTAATCACAGACAGGTATCTTAACCTAAAGTTCAGTTCCTTTATCTACAAAGTGAATATGCTCTGGTTTCATTCACTCAAAGTAAGACCTACTACATCTCTCTGGATCAAGTAGGTACCTTGAGGAATTTATGGGTGTCTCTTCTTTAATGCCATTGACTAAATCATCAGTTGTGTTCCTCTTGGTGTTAATCATCTTTAAAAAAGTATGCCACTTACATTTCACCACTGTATCAATAATGAGATATTCATAACACCCATGATGGTTATGAATATGTTGGTACAGTTTTGGATCACAAAATGTAACAAACTCTCCACATGGAAGGCAGAACCAAGGTCTTTATTCAGAAACCATAACACTGAGTCCCAAAACCAGAAGGACAAGTCCCAAAACCAGAAAGCCAAAGTCATTGTAATGGTCACAAAGTTGATACACATAGTGAATGCAGTGGACACCCACATTCCCAAGCCTTCACAAATAGAACAGGCTCCCTCAAGTAGGGATCCCTCTCAGACTCATGACAGTTCCTCAGCCTGGTCCTTGGAAGTTCTCAGTAGAAGCTGCAGAAGGAGGATCTCAG
>JAQQSW010007517.1:0-13686 GCA_028646575.1 Pseudocheirus occidentalis | reverse complement strand
GTCTGGGGGAGGCAAGCTGGAAGCACACAAATCAGTAAACAAGGACAGGGCAGAGAACAGAACAAGGGGGGAGGAGGGATAGGAAGGAGAGATGGATGATCACTGTCACAATCTGTCCACTATGAAGATGTCCTGTATAATCACACATCCATAGCCTGTATTGAACTGAGTGTCCTTCTAGTAGGGGTGGGTGACAAGGGAGGAATAGACAGAATATAGAATTTAAAGTTCTGCAATACCTGCACCTAGGAATTAAGATATACAGGGGCTGGGATAGGGAGACCCCTCCTGCCCTACCAGAAAACAGGAGAGCAGAGCAGGGGAGAGGCTTTACAGTGGGATTGCTGTTATGGGGTTGGGGCAGGAGCAAGATGGGGCGAAAATGTGTAATTCAAAATATGCAATGAAAATGAATAATGTAAACAAGAAAATAAATAAAAACTAAATAAAAAAAGAAAGTTCAAAAAAAAGCTTATTTAACATAGCAACATTAAAATTAAATGCAATTTTATCACTAAGATGATATTTCTTTTTTTTTAGAGGGGGGAGGATGGGACAATTGGGATTAAGTGACTTGCCCAAGGTCACACAGCTAGTAAATGTTTATGTGTCTGAGGCCAGATTGAAACTCAGTTCCTCCTGACTCCAGGGCTGGTGCTCTATTTATTCACCGAGCCACCTAGTTGCCCCATAAGATGATATTTCAAGAGCACCACAAATCGTTAGTTTTTTTTTAATGATCACTTTGTTCTTCTCCCAAAGCTTTCAAATGCAAGATCCTAATGTGCTTTTCTGACATTAACTCAACTTTTTTATAACATCCCTGAGATGAGCTCTTCAAGATGCCATAGAAAGAGCATGGCAACAATCAGAACTGAATTCCTTGGTAGGCATAATGTTGTGGGAAGAGCTGTAAAGAGCCAAAACTGGTATTGGCACCGAAATTAAGTCCAAAAGGGAAGGGGTGTGTGCAGTGACAAAGACAGTCATACACCTATAGAGTCTCTAGGAGAAGGCTCATCTGCCGTCAAGTGCCACAAGGGCATCTGCATCCCTGATAGTGTTATGCAGAGAATAAGAGCGAGCCAAGACCTGGGTTCAAGATAAATTTAGGTGTGGATTTATTGATCAAGTGCACAACTATACAAGTGTAATCACTCAAATGGGTAGTGATTGTTGGATCTTACAGACTTGATTTTATAGGCCAAAACCACAAACCACAACCAGGGAGGGGGCTAGCAGAAGCCATTACGTACAGAAGCTAAAAGAGTGGTGATTGGTTAGCTCTACAGTTTGGGGCTAATTTGGGAATATGGCATAAGGGTACAAGGGTGCAACCTTCCAGTGACATACAGGTCCCTCCTAGAACAGGGTGGAGGGCACAGGGTAGAGAGTAACCTTCTGGTGAAATGGGGGGCTCCTAGAACAGGGAGGAGGACACACAGTGGAGGGTTGTTAGGTAATGGGGAATGGGGAATAGTCACTATTCCAGAATAGACCAAGGTCATGTTCTGGGCAGAGGGTGTGGGGATCCTGTTTGGTAATGGAACAGGACAGGGTGGTCTTTAATCTCGCACCATAATCCCAGGCTAATCCTTGTACAGTACACCATAAGAAAAATATACAAAATGCTGATTTGAGGAAGTAGGGGATCAAGGGACTATGCCTTGGACTACCCAGGACTATGCCTTGAGCAATATGCCCGGACATGCCTTAAGCAGTTTCAAGCTATGACAGAGAATAGGGATAAAAGCAAAAATAAAAAGGGGCTTAATGGTAGAACACAGGTGGGCCATGAATCAGGTGGTAGGCAGGTGACCTGGGATTTGGATTCCAGTACAACAATAGGAAAAGGGAGGGTGTATGTGGTTGGCTCTGGGGAACAGGGTCTAGATCAGTGGTTCTCAACCTTCCTAATGCTGTGACCCTTTAATACTGGTACGTGGGCGTATCTGCATGTGGGCGGACCCACCTGGAGACAAATAGAGGAGCCACGTTTCAGTTCCTAAGACCACTGGAAATATGTGTTTTCTAATGGTCTTAGGCAACCCCATTCAACCCCCCCAAAGGGGTCGGACCCACAGGCTGAGAACTGCTGGTCTAGACAAAGGACTGCAAAAGTCTGCCCTCTAGAAAAGGAAGTGTCCACTCAGCATTAGCATCCTTGAGCCAAGCTTCATTCACCCCATACCATTTACAGCCTGAATTAAAGTTGAATGATAATGAGTAATGAAGACCTGGGTCTTCAGATCTTCCCTCAGTCCCTTACTGCCTAGAAACCTTTAGGAAGTGAGTTACTGCATCTCTTCAATAAAACGAGTCTGGATTAAATTATCTCTAAGGTCCCCATCCTGCTCTAAGTTCAATGGTCTTAGCTAGAATCGCACATGCTTCTTATACGGGAGAATCAATTTTAAAATATTGCCAATTGAATCTTGCACACGTTGTCAGACATGGCCATAGTATTGCGTGTTTTCATTCAATTACTTTTCTTTGTTACAAGAGAGTTTGATTTAGGGGTGGCTAGGTGGCGCAGTGAATAGAGCACCAGCCCTGGAGTCAGGAGTACCTGAGTTCAAATCTGGCCCCAGACACGTAACACAAAAAACTAGCCGTGTGACCTTGGGCAAGTCACTTAACCCCAACTGCCCTCCCCCCAAAAAAAAACAAAAACAAAAACAAAAAGAGCAACAACCAGAGAGTTTGATTTGAGGGATGTGACAAGGAAGCGGTACTTCCAAAAATGAATGCGATGTAAAACCAAAAGGCATCAACAAAATCAATAAAGTTCACATTCATATAGCATATGTAAAATAAATATGTATGTGTACATCTCTGAATAAATAAGATGTCAAACCTCTCAGCTGTAGCCATTTTATAAAGTGCTGTGTTATCTTGATTACATTTTAATTCAATAAAAACTACATCATCTAGCACTATATCAGCTGGAACACTCAAGCTGAGATTGCATGCTTCAATGTACAATGATAGTGAATGTTCTTAACAACTTCTCTTCAGACGCTGCAATATCTTCTGAATCAAAAACAACAACAACAAAAGATTAAACGGTGTTCAATAAAAGGTTTAATGCTTTAAGAATTAGTGATAAATACCCACTAACTCTTCTGAAAGATCACAGGGTTTTTTTTTAGTGTTTTAAGGCTTTCTCACAATAAACCCATATGGTAGATGGTGTAGATATCATGATCCCCATTCTACAGATGAGAAACCTGAGATTCAATGGTGCTGGTTGTCTTATGAAGTCACACAACTATATTACAGTACTGTTTCCAACATACCATTCAACCTCTGTCAACTAAAATACTGCTTTTCCTCATTCCTCATTACTTTTCCTCATTACTCCTGAACAATGCCAGATAATAGAGTTCAAGGTTAAATAAATGAACTTACTATATTTAGAGATAACACATTGCCATAGAAAGAACACTGAAGTCAGAGGAACTAAGTTTGAATCCAGACTCATATTTACTAGCTGTGTGATTCTGGGCAAATCAATTCACTTGCTCCAAAGGGAGAATTTTTAATCCTTAAAGAACTATGTGAATGTGAATCATCAATATTTTAGGCCCCAAAAAATTATGCTTGGGGATTAAAATACCTTAGTCCTAAAATAACAGTAGTACCTAGGTACTAGCTATTAAAAGGTAGCTGTACTACTTTTTAATAAAGACACATTATTTTCTGTTTCTTATTTTTTGCTTTTTTTTTTTTTTGGAGGGGGGGAGATAGGACGATTAGGGTTAAGTGACTTGTCCGAGGTGACATAGCTAATTTTGTGTTAAGTGTCTGAAGTCAAATTTGAACTCAGGTCCTCCTGACTCCAGGGCCAGTGCTCTATTCACTGCACCACCTAGCCACTCCTATTTTCTGTTTCTTTTAAACCTTAGAAAACCTACAGCCAAAACCCCCAAAATATAAAAATATAAATACAAAGTAATAAACATCATTTTAATATGTAAAGTATATATCATCTCACTGGCATTCCACTCATGTAGATCACACCTAGCCATATATTCTTATCCTGTACGTTTCTTTTTCATGTTTTCCAAAAATCCTTCATAGAAGATCCACCAAACGCACCAAGGTCCTTGCTCAGGGTTCTGAGTATCTTGTGGACATAGTTCTTTGTCCTTGCTCTCACTATGGATAGCACGCTATCAAAAGTGCCTTTGGAAGTATTCAGTTCTCACACATGAGTCCTGGGTTCATAAGCACTAGAGCTGGAAGGACCTCTATTTCTGACTTACATTTTATTCTGCATTCTAATGTATAACATAAGGCCTTATCTTCCTCTTTAATTCTTAAGTTTCAAGTCCAATCCATGCTGTCTTGGATTTTTCCATTCCATTTTTCTACCTGATACATATCATATATAACTCCAACTGCCTCTGTTGCAAATTAATATTGATTTAGCAACTCATTTTCTTGTTGGGTCCACTTCTCATAATTTCTCAACTTTATTTTCAGCTTCCAAATAAAAATCTATAGTTTCTAACTCTGTTGTTAGTCTCTTTATCTTTATTGAAATCACCTCCCAATAATTTTTACCTAATAATTGTGCTATTTTTTCCTTTCCTTTTTTTATTTTCCCACATTTTCTGCTTCTTACAAGTATGTACATCTCTCTTGAAATGAGTTAATAATCCTTTTCTACCAATACATGCTTTCTCACAAAGCCCAAGTTGCATAGGCTTTCCATTTAGTTCCACATTGTTTAATGGTCTTTACACTTTTTTTTAATATTTTCCACATAATTTAGCTCCAGGGTCATCAGATATGAAATTGTCATATGGGCCAATAGTTTCTCTTATCCCATTTCCCTAATTTTTTTTTTCCAATTTGTTCTCCTGCCTAAGGATGACAATCTTTTTCACTGCTTCAGATACCAAAATGATTGCTCATTGTAACAATTTGTTTCTAACTTGGGTTGGCTGTTCAAGTGCCTTTCCCGGACAGATCTATTTTAAAACTATACCTGAGTACATGTATTTCACTCAGCTTCACATATACTGGGTAGCTCAACTTTTTTCATATATACTCTATATGCTATATAAAGATCATGCTATCACACAGCTGTACTTTAAATCAATATCACCTTTGGTTGTCATGTCTCTTCCAAGGAGATCAAATATTTTCTAGCTAAGAGTTTCTGGGAAATTTTGTCTTTCCTGTTGTTAGTGGCTAAATCTATCTAGGAACTGGTCAATGTCTTCTCATATCAAGCTGAAATCTGCCTCTCTACAACCTCTTGCCATACTGCCTAGTTTTGTCTCACAGAACCAACTAAAGTGAGACCAGTTCCTCTTTTGTATGAGAGTCCTTCAAATATTTGAATACAGTCACCCTGTCCCCCTACTCCCACCTAAGTCTTCTCTTCTTCAGACTCACCAAGACTAGTTCTTTTAACTGATTCTTATATGGCACAGTTTTGAATCTCCTCACTATTTTGGCTACTTGGTCAGTGTCCTCCTTAAAATATGACACCCTTAACTGAACACAATAATCTAGATGGGGTCTGGCCAGGAAAGAGGACAAGAGGGTAAAAGTCTGCCTTAATCTGCCTTTAGTAATGCAACACAAGATTCCAATAGCTTTTAGGACTATCCTATCATACTATTGGCCACTACGTTTTAATGTTCCCTGACACAATGACAGAAATAATTTTGAAAGACTTTGGACAAAGCCTCAAGTCAGAATTTCATTTAAACCAATGACTCTGATAAACTCAAAAGCATTATTGTCAAATGTTTAGCATTTAAGGAAGAACCCTGGATTTCAACAAGGGTAATATCCAACTAAGTCTTAAAGGTATATATTCAGAGAATTCCAGACCTCTACAATTCCCCTAAAACTTGGGGAAGTTGGAGTTAAAACCAGGCTATCCCAGCTTCAAAGATACATCATCAGGAGATAGAGCTAATGAGCACCTTAGCAATCAGCTAACTTAATCCCCTCACTTTGCAGATGAAGAATATGAAGTTCAGAGAAAGGAAGTGGAAGGCCTTTCTTAGGTCACATACCTAGTAAGTGTCAGGGCCAAGAAATGAACCCAAGTCTTCTGACACCAAGACTGTGTTTTATTTTGCCTTCTGATTGATGAGATGCTACAAGAATCAGGCCAGAATGTAAGACTGGTCTCCTGAAAAAGTAAAACCTCCAGGGCTGGGTATCAATCTTCCTGCTATTTTATCAATCGATCAAATCTGATCTCTTGTCCTCTTTACTCTTCAGATTGCACATCAGAGCTATACAAGACCACAAGGCTGGGATAATAATGTAATATATACAAGGGGATTTAACTTTAATGTCAGACTTCAGATTTCACAAGAGGCAGTGTGGCATTAAGAATGCTGACTTGGGGTCAGCTAGGTAGCACAGTAGATAGAGCACTAGCCCTGGAGTCAGGAAGACCTGAGTTCAAAAAAGGCCTCAAACACTTACTACTTGCGTGACCCTGGGTAAATTGCTTAACCCCAGTTGCCTCTCCCTGCCAAAAAAGGGACTTGTTTGAGACTCGAGTAACCCAAGTTCATACCCTGCTTCTGACATAGCACCCTGAGCAAATCACTTCTTTGCCTCAATAATCTGTAAAATGGGGGTAATGATATTTGTATTCCCTACCCCCCACAGAGTTGCTAGGAGGAAAGCATTTTAAATCCTAAGATACTACAACCATTATATCCTTTGTTGTCATCCCATTAATTCCTCTCCAAAGGGAAATTAAGTATATTTTAATGGAGTAATGCCATTTGTTCTTCCCAGCAGTTCTTTCTTTCTGTGATAAAGTCAGCACTAAGGTAAAAGCCCAAGTTCACTTTGATGACTAGTACAATTGTTACTCCCTAGAAAGGCGTTCGAGATCTTCTAGTTTAACCCCTTCATTTTTTTTATAAGGAAAATGAGGTCAATAAAGGAGAAATAAGCTCCCCCTTAAGTAAAGAGATGCCACGGAACAAAGAGTTGGGTTTAAAGTCGGAGGCCTGAGGTTAAAATTCTGCACCAACATTTGGTAGCTTTTTCATCACAGGTTAAGTTACTTCACCACTCTGTCTGTCTGCTCATATGTAACATTTGTACTGCCTGCTTCACAAGGTTTTTGCAAGAAAAGGGTTGTAGTCATAGTAATTATTGTCTAGACCTTAAAATACAATAAATATCAGCTATTAATATTAGTGGCAGAGCCAGGACAATACACCCCAGATCTCATCATGCCATAGAGTGGAGCTTTTCTTACAATGGTACAACATTTTTAAAGGCTGACATGATGAAACTCAAGCAAGAGTTAAACTATACAGCCCCTAGTTTATAAAACTATTATTCTAACTTGTAGCATTAAAATACTTTGCAGATATTTTCAGTGGTATGTTATCAAACCTCTATATTAACTGAGGTAGTATTACAACCATTACTATATTTGAACTAATGGGAGGCAATGTAGTACAATAGAAAAGAGCTGGCTATGGTGTCAAAGCCAGGGCAGCTCTACTTACTTACTCTTTTGGAACCAATCCCTCGATCTCTTTGAGTTTTCATTTCCTCACCTTTGAAATAAATGGGATTAGACCAGATGGCTTCCAATGTCCTTCTCAGCTCCAAATCGATGGTCCAATGAGTAACCACAATTTGGATTTATATGCTACCTTTCTGGAGGGTAGAGTCAAAACGGTGCTTGAAGTTCATTGTTGATATGCAGAATTTTCTTATTCAAGTGTTGTATTCACATTATTTCCAATCTTTAAAGGGTGACTGTACTGTCTGTACCTTAAGAGCATCTGGTGATTGTGAGAAAGTAATTTTCCAAGCAGGACCTTTATCAAAAGTACTGAATGTCTTTTAAAAAGGGAGAGAGTGCGGTGGGAAGAGGAGAGATAAAATTTCAAGAGAAATAACAAATACTCCATGTCAATGTGTAATAGCAATTGGCTGTAGAGTCCAAGTAATCCTAGCACAGGTTCCCACTTTAATTCATAGCATAGCTGGAGAGTCCCATTGGTCATTACTCCCACCCTAATACTCTTCTATCTGGGCAAAGAACTGTACTTCTCTCTGCCTCAGACTCACCTTTGTGCCTTTGCTCTGGCTGTCCCCCAAGCTTGGGATGCATTCCCTACTTAACTCCAGTCATAGAGAACCCTTAACTTCCTTCAAGATATAGCTCACCCAGCACCTTTTGCAAAAGCCTTCCCTGTTCCCCACAATGCCCCTTCCCAAACACTATTTTGTATGTGTATTAACTTTACATTTACACTGTCTATATTCTTATATGTGTTTGTTATCTCCCCTATTAAAATGCAAGCCCCCCAAAGCACAAGTTGTCATTAAATCATGAGCTTTTCAAGAGCAGGGACTGTCTTTTGCCCAAAGTTCTTTGTATCCCCACTGCTCACTTAGCACTATGCTAGCACACAGTAAGCATTTAATAAATGGATACTGTGGTATAAGGAGTAAATGTTTCATTTGCACATGTACATGTATCCCCCACATTTACTACAATGCCTGCTACAGATTAGGCACTTAGCAAGTATTTGTTGATTACATTCTTAAGTGTATTTAATGAAGACTGTGGTGAAAACTAACATCCAAAGAACTGGAATAGAGCTTTTTTCAGTATCTTTAAAATCACAGGAAGCAACACTGGTTGAAACAGTGTTAAACAAATAGGAGCATTCCATAGCTTCTAGATCTAAAGATCAGGAAAAACCTAAGAGCCATTTAATCCAAACCCTTCATTTTACAAATTAGGAAATTGAGGCCCAGAGATCTGAACTGACTTTCTCAAGGCCACAGAGCTAACCAGTGGCAGAGGCAGCACATAAACCCAGGTCTTTAACCTCCAAATCCATTGTGCTCTTCCTATTAGAGCCCCTCCCCATCTTCACCATATCAGAGTTCAACGGTGGTATTCACATTATTTCCAATCTTAAAAGGGTGACTGTGTTGTCTGTACCTTGGAGCTTCTGGTGATTGGGAGAAAGCAATCGTCAAAGTAGAGACTTTTATCAATGTCTTTTGAAAAAGGGGCAGAAAGTGAGATGGGAAAGAGAAATAGAATGTCAAGGAAAGTAACAAATACTCATGTCAATATGTAAAAAAAAAAGTACTTACTAATTTATAGGTGCCTTCTAAAACAGACATCTCACAGTCAGAATTTTTCACATATTTTCCTCCAAGGTAGAGGAAATCCATCCAAGTATTCTAACAGATCAATGAACTTAAATTGCATGATTACTGACCTCAATAATAGGCTTATTCTGCCACCCAGTGTCCATTTGTTTTTCTCCTCCTTCTGAAGACTTATGAAAATTCTGTATATCAACAATGAACTTCAAAGCACAGCTTTGACTTTACCCTCCAAAAGGTAGCATACAAATCCAAACTGTGGTTTTTCATTGGATCATCAATATGAGCTAAAAAAGGACATCAGAAGTCATCTAATCTGATCCTCTTAATTTTAATGGTGAGGAAATTAAGGCTCAGAGAGGTTGAGGAATTTGGTCATGGCTACAAAGAAAGTAAGTGGCTGACATGGCTTTGATACCATAGCCTGCTCTTTCCGCTGCACCACACTGCCTGTCATTCACCCAAATATAGTAATGATGATAATATAACCTCAGCTAATATGGAGATTTAATACAATTCTAATGAAAATACCTGCAAGACATTGAAAAATCACCTGTGAGAATGATCAAGGAATAATACATACATATACATATATATAGATACATATAGATACATACCTATATATATACCTACATATATATACATACATACATACACATATATATATATATGTATATATATATATATATATATGTATGTATGTATCTAAGTACTTGAGTGTGTGTTTTTCAAAGTAATGATAATGAACTTGCACTGGTCATGTGATAAGAACATGAGGCAATAGATGGATACCTGAGGAACTGCCCTAGAAACTACTAAATGGAAAAAGACCTAAAGGGGGCCTCCATGTGGTAAGTTCATCTTCAAGGAAGGATCTAAAGGAGAACACAGGCAAGAACTGCATGGGACAGAAGGGCATGGGTGGGTTGTTAACTGCACTGATACTAGGAAGTAAATATATTGATGAGATCAAGGATCTATTAAGGTACTGAAGTATTATGAATGTGTCCACTCGTATTTAAAAACATTATTGTAAGGTGTCGGACAACTTTGCAAAAAAATGGTTCAAAGAAACAAAAAAAATCAATGGAGCATTTAATGAATAGATTCAATCTATTACAATGACTTCAAATTTAACAAACTTAATGTAACCACCATAATGTAGGAAGGATCTGCTATTTAATAAAAGCTTTAGAAACATGGTGCTACACCATGATACAGGAAATAATTGAACCATGCCTCACACAATACACAGCAAATTTAAAAAAAAACAGAAAAATGCCAGATAAGTCAAAAGATTAAATATCTTTTAATCAGTCTTTTAAAACAGGAAGAAAGTTAAATAGCCACCTCATCCCAAGCGGGAAGAGGAGTAAAAAATTAAATCACAGTTTTCCCAAACCATGGAGAGGTTTTAAGTAGCCTTTGAACTCAATATGAACTGTTGGGACAAGACAGCAAAAACTGTTAAAATACCCTTCAATCACTTGAGATAGAGTACCCAGGACTAGGGAGTGAAAATTCCAATCTACTAAGCCAGCAGACCACATTTAGTGTATTGTGTCCAGGGCTGGATGCCACATTTTAAAGACACTCAGTAGATGAAGGGTCTTAAGAAGAAGGGAAACAGGGTAGAAAAGAGGCTTGTGATTATGCCATACAGTCACACACAGATTGACTGAAGATTCTAGGGCTATTTAACCCTTGGGTTAAATTGGGTGGAAGGGATAGGGGAAGGTAGAGAAGATAGACAGCTGTTTTTAATATCTAAAGGGCTATCCTGTGGAAGTGGAATTGGGGAGGGGTGGGAATTTTGCTTGGCACTAGAAGGCAGAACTAAGAATAATGTGTGGAAACTTGAGAGAGGCACAGATTAACATTCAACTTATAGAAGCAGCAGCAGCCATATAAATTGGAAACATCCAGAGTTACAGTGGGCTGCCTTTGGAGGTAGTGTTTCCCCTTACTAGAGGTCCTTAAATAAAGGCAGATTCTTGTTCATGAAGAAGTTAAACTAGTTGTCCCCTTAGAACTTTTCTAATACTGAGATTCAGTGTTTCTATTAAAATCTTATTAAAAACATAAAGGATATTTCATCATTTCCTAAGAGATGAAATAGATGTGTTTGAATACACAAAAATAAAAACTTTTGCAAAGTGAAATATGATACATTAAATAGCAAGAAGAATGCAACAGAAAAGTGTTCAGGAGTATGTGTGTGTCTGTGTCTGAGTGTGTGTGTACAGAGTGAGAAAGTTCTCTATATGTGGAGAAGAAGTATAGGAGTGAACTATCTTTTTTTGAAAAAACTGACTATCCAAAATATATTTTAAAAGATACATGTGTCAAAAGTTAGATTCCATGTTCATATCCAGTTCTTTTTCCATTAAGTTTACACAGAAAGGAGGTTTTTGACAAGAAAAACCTATCTATACAAAAAAATTCATAACCACACCATCTGTAATAATCAAGAGCTGAAAACAAGCTACATGCTCAAGAAATTTTTTAAATAGTTAAATCAACTGTGATATGTAAATATAGTGAAATAAGTAATATTGTATCCCAAAGGAACTAAAAAAACGTGGAAGTTAAGTGTCACAGTGGATAGAGTGCTGAACCTGAAGACCAGAAGACCCAAGTCCAAATCTTGTCTCAGAAATTTGCTGTATGATCCTGGGCAAGTCATTGAACTTCTATATACCTCAGTTTCCTCATCTGTAAAATGCAAGTTAATAGCATCTACCTCTCAGTGTCATTGTGAAAACGAGATAACATTTATAAAGCACTTTGTAAGCCTTAAAGTTCTATATAAATTCTAGAAAAAAAATTCAAAGCAATATGGAAAAACCATATGAAATGATGTAGAAAAAATAAAGAAGGCAGACCCAAAAGAACAATGCATACATTAAACCAATAACGCACTATAAATAATGACAATAATAAATAGCAAAAAATAGTAAGGTTAAATATAATAGACTGCATAGATAATAGCATGTTAAAGTTAAAGCACACAGCATGCCTCTTTTATAACAAGGCAAGGAACAGAAGTACACCATACTATATGCAATCATTTGTAAACGCTTTTTTCCCACTGTTTCACTTTACTGCTTCCAAGACTTATATTTAAGTTTGGAGGGTGAGAAGTAGAGCAGTGTTTATCTGCATAAGAGAACCAGGGATCTTCACTTTAGTAGCAGAAATAGAAAACAAAGTTCACCAGTTCTTCCAGGCCCCCATCAACTCATTCTAAGTATGTCAGGGAGGCTTATGGAAGCTTCAAGATACTTTGTATGGACCTTGTATGGAGTCTCGTAGCAGTATCTAGCTGTCACTGGCAAGACAAGAGTGGAAAAGAATTTATTCCTCTTAAACCAGCTAGAAGTAAAGAGAGGAATACCTAATAAAGCTATTAGAAAGAAGAAAAAAAAAGGGACTTAGTAGCTGCTCCAGTGGCTTCTTTGTGTACTGCTCAAAGGTAACTGAGTTTGATTAACAAAAGAGAAAATATTGTTTGAACCTCAACCATGTTGGCAAGAGAAATCTCTCAAAAGAACACTAATACTCCCTTCAAAAACTAGCACTTTTTTGATGACAGCTCCAGCAGATGGCAGCATATCAATGCAGGAAGAGGAGGAGGAGGAGAAGGAGAAGCTGCCGTTAACAGCAACTATAAAATACTTAAGATCTCTGGTTAATAGAATGATCATTATCAACTCAAGAAGACTTATGATGAAGCATACTTCCCATCTCTTGCTGGAAAGGCAAAAGACTGAAGGTACAGAATGAGATATTAATTACCAGACAAGACCATGAAAAAAAAATTTAATTTGCTTAACTATACTTTTGTTATGAGAGGGCTTTTATATGGTTGTGGGAGCAGGGAAGAGGTAGTTGGTTCGTTAATTGGTTGTTTGGTTGTTGTCCTTCCTGCTAGAAGAGGACAACAATGACAAAACGACACCACTATGTTTAGGTCAAGGTTCAGTGTGTCTGACTGTAGCTGCTCAGATCAGTATGAGCTCAGAGGGTTCTACCATAAGTCAGGTACAAGTGGAGTGGAGATGTCTTGAAATTTGCACATTTCACGTTTCTTTTGAGTTACTACAATTCTATTTTTCTCACAGAGTACAGTGCCTTCTGTGATGCAAATATGCCATGCTGGGCAATCCTGTGCCATGTCTCCCATGTCTCACAATCAATTAAATAGTACTTCAAAAAGACAGACTTTGATAGTGACCTCTGACTTCCAGTGTGAGTGTTTGCTTTGTGTGATTTCTTCATAAAATAGTCTTTTAGGCAAACATATATTTGACATTCAAACAATGTGGTCAGCTCATCAGAGTTCTGCTCTCTGCAGAAGAGTTTGAATGCTTGGCAGTTTGGCTCAAGAACAGACCTCAGTATCTGGTACCTTATCTTGCCAGGTGCTCTTCAGAATCTTCCTAAGACAATTCAAATGGAAGCAATTCAGTTTCCTGGAATGGTTCTGGTATACTGTCCAGGTTTCACAGGCCTACAACAATGAGTTAAACACAATGGTTCTTA
>JAQQSW010007516.1:0-13686 GCA_028646575.1 Pseudocheirus occidentalis | reverse complement strand
ACCAGAAAATAGGAGAGCAGAGCAGGGGAGGGGCTTTACAGTGGGATTGTTGTTTTAGGGTTGGGGCAGGGGCAAGATGGGGAGAAAATTTGTAATGCAAAAATGTAATGAAAATGAATAATGTAAACAAGAAAACAAATTTTAAAAAATGGAACTAACTTGGAAATACAAAAAAAAATAAAAATTAAAAAAAAAACTGTCCAGAACCATAGGGCTAAGTGAAAATAGAAAGAATATATTGGTCACCTCTTGAATTCTTTGTAACTTCAGCATTTAGAACCATACCTGGTACATAGTAAATGCTTGTTGACTTGATTAAAATGAAGACTTTCAGGAATATAATAGCCAAAATCTAGAGATTTTCAGTGAAAAAGACAAAATACTACAAGTAGTCAGAAAGAAGGGTTCAAATGCCCAAGAACTCCATTCAAGATCACACCAAACTTGGCAGCTAGTCTTGTAGAGGACAAGAAAATTTGAGATATGGTACTGCAAAAGGAAAATGATACAGTTTATTACCAAGAAGAATTTACTCTGCAAACCTGAGTATAGTCTTCCTGGGGAAAATGTAAGGTTAGTGGAATATTGGACTTGCAGATATTTCCAGTGAAAGAACAAAGTTTAGTGGAAACTTTGAAATGAAGAGAGAGCAATCAAGAGAAACCTGAAAAGATAAATTTGTTTGAACCATTAGAAAAGGCTGTTCAATCATAATGTGTTTATATTCTAATAGGAAGAGTAGAAACAAGTATCTCTTCAGAGCCCTAATATTTTCAAGGGTCAGTCACATAGAGCACTAAATTAGACGATCAGAGAGCCAAGGGGTGACTTCATCCTAACAGGAAATTACATCCTAATAGTCTGTGTTCACATTTTCTATGAGAAATACTATGATGTAAATGTTATAGTAACCACCATTCCAAACCACCATTTAGAACCACCGTTCTAAACAAGAATACTGGGAAAGAGGAATTAAAGTGCTTAATCAAAAATGAAAAAGTTGTAAAGAAGCCTGGCCCAAGTACCCCATTAATCCCAGGAAAGAGAAAATAGGGACAGTTTCATAATCAGCATTCATGCTTATCAGCTCCAGTATCCTGCTTACATTGTTGCATGTATGCCAGTGTCATCTCTTGGACTAGATGATCTCGAAGATCCTTTCTATTTCTAAATCCAGTGATCTTTCCTAGTCTTTCAGCAGAAGCAGCTGAAATTTTCTTACAGAGCTCTTCACATCCTGTAGGACACTAAATTCCCTGAGAGCCCAGCTTCCAGTTTAGTCTGACCCCCTAATTTCATAGATGTGGGAGCTAAAGTGTCTCATCCCAGGCAGGGGTGAGAGTGGATCTCCTAAGCTGATCATTTGTTCTTTCCACTAGACCACACTGCCTTCCTTCATGGGGACATCTTTACAACATTTGAATAACATTTCTATCGCTTCTACTATTTTTGAGATTGCAGAGCCATGCAAAGGAGATTGGGAATGTGTCTGCCTATTCTCTGTGTACTGATATTACATTTTCAGTTGTTATTTTTATTGATGTCTTTATTGCATATTTTCTTAGACAGTCAAATTTATACTCTTATCATTGAGAGAAAAGAAAAACCTGCTCCTCCTTCCCCTGTTTTCTTGCCTTACTGTGTAGCCAGAGGGTCTTTCTATTTTTGTTAGAGTTAGGAGTAAGTAGTCCGTCCTCTGGATGAGGTTGAGCACTTTAACTACTTGAGGTCCCTTATTGATAGTTCTTTCTCCAGGCCTTCTCATATTCCATGTGGATCTTCCCTGTCTTTCTCTACAGTCTCCTTAGAGGAGCTATTCAACAGGCTGGCATCTTCCCTCTCATTCTGCTTATTAACTCCGGGATGCTATTTCATCCTTGAGCGACTTTAGTCAATTAATGTGACTGGAATACACGAAGTCTATATGAGGAATATCATATTTATTACTCCCTTACATTACCTCCTATTCTGGATCACATATGGATTACATCATTTCACCTGACTAACCTTGTGATGTTGAGCAAGTTCTACTCTGTTACTCTAGCATTTCACACCCTCCCTCTTTCTGCTGGGCAAGTATCAATAGCACCTTCATTTTAAAAACAATTTTGTTTTAAACAGCTATTACTGGTGCTAATAAAACTTAGTTTCTTCTGTCTTTTAACATATCGTTCTCGCACAAACTGAATCCCCTTCTCATACAACATTTGCAAAAGGCATCCAGTGTTTCAAAGAGTTGGCTCTTCAGTTTTAAACACCTAATTTGCCAACCCATTCCAGTCATTTTTGAAGCTATCTATTGATTTCACTTAAGCATCTGCATATGACTTCTTCAGTCAACTAATGTGAATTTAACAAGAATTAAAATTGACTTTGTAACTTCAATGGTAAAGGAAATTCCCAGGTAAGGAAGCTTCCTCTGCCAATGTTAGAGTTTTCTCTGCAACTTAAGAGTTTTAGGGAGTTGTCTTGATTACTGAGATAAGAGTGCTGGGGCTTGGAGTCAGGAAACCTGAGTTCAAATGCAGCCTCAGACACCTACTAACTGTGTAAGTCTGGGCAAGTCACTTAAGCTCTGTTTGTTTCAGTTTCCTTTCCTGTAAAGTGGGGCTATCTCCCATGGTTGTTGTACAGATCATATGGTAAGTGCTATATAACTGTTTATTGTTTTTGTTATTATTTATTATTATTATACTTGCACAGGGTCACAAAACCAGTAGGTGTAATAGACAAAGCTTGGACCCAGGTCGTCCTAGCTGTGCCATGCTACGTCTCTGTAAACTTAACAATTAAATATAAATACAATATAGAACACTGATTATAGAAGTTTCTTACCCTACAAAATCCTAGATGCTCCCCACCATCCCCCTAAAAAATAGAAGGGGATATTACAGAATGAGGAGTGCTTCACGTGTTTTATTGTGAACATTCAAGGAAATTGAGGGGATATCCATCAGTTGGGGAATGGCTGAGCAAGTTGTGGCATATGAACGTGATAGAGTATCTCATGTCTCCCTTCCCCACTGGATTGTAGGCTTCTTGAGTGTACATACTAGTGTTTCATCTTTGTATTCCTGGAGCTGAGCACCTGTCATACTCATAGATAATACTTTATAAATGTCAATTGAATTGAACGGAGTGTTGGTTGTCGCATGCCAGGATTAAATGTCTTCATTGTGCTTTCTCTCCTGAGTGTGTTCTATCCTTGGGAACCCTATAGAAAATCATCCAAAACTTCCATATACAATTTGTGCCGAGTTAAAATTTTGTTTTTAAATGGAGGTCTTGTTACATGGGGTAATGTGCCAGTGAGTTGACTGGAGAGTGTGAGGAGTCAATTAGGAGAGCGAGAGAAAGCAGCTGGATGACAAGCGATGGCCAGTCAAATGTCCCCAAGCAGGGGATTGGCTTTATGATGACAGTGGAAAAAATAGTGACTCCAACTCATTCGAGGCAAAATTTCTAAGAATGATAAGAACATTATGCTCCTTTCAGGGAATACTGAAGTAAAAGAAGACAGGACCTGGCAGAGAATTATTTATATTGGATGAGAATGTGAAGTGCTGAATTTTTGAGGGTTCCTCTATGTTACTTAATTGTTATTTATTCAGAAACTTCTTTAGCTGACTATTTCACAGCCAGTATCATTCACATTCACATTCATATTAGTTATGATAGAGAGGTGGAGCAAACTTTTCAGTATGACTGATTTGTAAAAGGGTTTTTGTTTCTTAGCATTGGGCACTGGATTTGAGTTCAGCTCTGCTGCTCACTACCTGTGTTGTGAGTCAGTCACATAATCTCCTTGGACCCAGATTTTAGCATCAGTAAAATGAGGAGGTTGGGATTTTTCTTTTCAACACTGATTTTAAATCAACTAATGGTTCTGAACTTTGATTTCTTGTGTTATAAAATGAATAAATTGAATACTCTGATTTCTAAGCTAAAAATCCTGCAATCCTGAGTTTATGATGAAGCCTATTTTTACAAAATATCCAGGGGTATCTCACATGTTACTGATTCTTTTCATTCAAAGAAAATAAATGTATCTTTATTTTAATAAAGAAGAGAGCGGCTTATAACAGCCATTGAATAGAGTGAACAGCTGTTTGGATAAAAATCAACACTAGTTTCTAACTCAGCAGGTAGTTAACCACTGGGGCGTCAGTAAAATCATTTGGGGTGCTCAGATATAAATGGCTATGTGCAAGCCTGTCTAAGAATTCACTCCCTGAAGTTTGGCAGAATGTGGCCTGTGAAAGAAGGATACAAAAGGTTACTGTGGCTGTTGAAAGAGCAGGAAAAGACTGTAGACTAAGGGCGGCTCCCAGCCTCCTGACCAGCACAGAGGGAGCAGACGTGGGCTCACTGGCCAATAGCCTGTGGTATTACAGCACTTGTGGTATCATGCCAGTGCATAGAAGTGATTTGTCTGCTATTTTTACTCCTGAAGGAAATCACTTTATGAATAATTTAAACATAATGTACCAATGAAATTCCTTACTCCCCTTATTTTATTTTAGAATTTAAAATTTTAGGTTGGCTCTTGTTTTATTACCTTTAGGAACTATTGTTTTCTTGGTGAATTTTATTGGGCTAGGGAGCTTTAAAAATTCTACTTCATGGGGCAGCTAGGTGGCACAGTAGATAGGGCACTGGCCCTGGAGTCAGGAGGACCTGAGTTCAGATTCAACCTCAGATGTTTACTAGCTGTGTACTCCTGGGCAAGTTACTTAACTTTGAGTGTTTCATTGGAAGCATGCATTCATATTTTAAAAATACAAAATGGTACGTAATCCAGATAGAGCGATTTTCCTTGCCAATCTGAATTCTAGTGACAAACATTCTTAGGGAGACATAGAAATGAAAAATCATCTTGGGGAAAGAGATTCAGAAAGGAAAGGTTGAGAGTGCGATGACTTACATACCAGATGATGTGGCTTTGGAGGGGGGGCAGGGCAGTTGGAGTTAAGTGACTTGCCAAGGTCACATGGCTAGTAAGTGTTAAGTGTCTGAGGCTGGATTTGAACCCAGTCCTCCTGACTTCAGGGCTGGTTCTCTATTCACTGAGCCACCTAGCCACCCCTGGATAATGTGTTTTCATGGAAGATAGGCTAGGGAGGCTATTAGCTTACAAGTCAGGATACTGTACTGTGTGTAAATAGGAGGGGATTTTTTTTTTCCCCAAATCATGGTCATGATTTGTGTCCCTCATCAGTAGGTTGACATGTAATTAAATATTGAATTGGCAAAGGAGTACATTGTAGCCATTTTCTGATTTTGATTCACTAGTTTGATTCCCCATCTTTTTTTTTTTTTTTGGAGGGGGGAAGGTAGGGCAATTGGGGTTAAGTGACTTGCCCAAGGTCACATGGCTAGTTTTTTGTGTTAAGTATTTGAGGCCGCATTTGAACTCTGGTCCTCCTGACTCCTGGGCTGGTGCTATATTCACTGCGTCCACCTAGCTGCTGCCCTTCCTCCCCCCCCCCATATTCTTAATATGCATCACCAAAGGTCAGTCTTTGGAGTAAGATTTTAGAGTTAGTGATATTTTCTACAATGTTCTTTTTTTAAATGCCATAGTGGTATTTTGACTGTTTTCCTAGTACACAAGTCAGATTTCTAAATTTATTAATGTATTACTGACAGCCCATGTGGGGGCATATGCAAATATACCCCTATAACATCAGGCGCTATACTTTGGGTTGTTTGCTTAAATCTGTAGGAATGTTGGCTTACACAAGAGAGCAAAAAAGAAATATTGTCCTTTGGGTTCATAAACTGGTTGCATTTTATCTTGAATCTTAGCTTGCCATTAATGGTAATACCTCAGCTAACAAATTTTTGGGTACAAAGTTTCTTTTAGCTGAGCTTAAGTGTCGGGGAGTTGGGGGAAGTTGGAAAAAATTCTGCTGTCATTAGCCCCTGGGTCATTGGTAGTGATGGTTGTGCTCTTAGCAATGGGGTTCTAAGGGCAAGCCATTATTGCTCTGCAAGACTTTTTACTAACAAGTATCTTTACTTTTAAAACAAATAAACAGACTTCTCTTTCACTGTCTTGATTCTCTTACCTTGACTCCTTCTTCTGTCTTTGCCTGTATTCCCTCTAAGCTGTGGAAGGCAGGGAAGAAAAAGAGATTTTATTGGCCTGAAGTACATAGTTTGTGTTAATAGATCCCACCTCAGAGGGTAAGGAGAGCCTATGAAGAGATTGTTCTCCCAGAACTCAGCCCAGTTCCTCTGGTAATCGGTGGGGAGTCCCATTTGGCGGCCAAGAAAGCATCTCTATGCAGTGCTGTTATCTCTATCACTTATAACAATTTCTGAAGATGAAGTGTTTCAGTAAGTGTATTCTCTACTAGTTCACATTTAGCTTTAAGGTTTGCAAAGTGCTTTATATATATTACTGCAGTTAATCATCCTTCCCACAACCCTGGGAGATAAGCACTGTTATCATTTCTATTTTACAGCAGAGAAACTGAGTTTGAGAGGTTAAATTACATGCCTCAGTTCAGAAAACTAAACTCTGGCCTTCTGGTCTTCAAGTCTATTACTATTTGGCTTCATTTTGGTGAATTTAGGCTATAACACTAAAAATCTCCAATCCATTTGCGATTTTGTAGTTTATAGCTTCCATATCCATCTTTACATTGGAATGTTAGAGAGAAAATGATTGTTTCTGATCCCCACGGTGGTCTGCTACCCCAGACTGCCACACACTTTATTCCTAGACTTAACTGCCTTGTATACCAACAGCTTCAGAGCAGTGTTCATACAGTTTTGTATACTGAGGTTAAGTGTGGTGCTTTGGGGAAAAAAAGGTTGGATTTGGAACCTGAGGACCTGCATTCATATTCTGATCGCCACTTAATACCTGTGTGACCTTGGGCCAGTCACTTACATTTCTCTAGGCCTCAGTTTCCTCATCTGCAAAATGAGAGAATAACCTCCAGAATCCCTCTGGGTCTAAATTGGTGATCTTGATTGGATCTAAGAGTTGATGAATAATGTAGCAGGCAAAAAATAAGAATTTGGAGCTATTGTGGGGTAGAGGCAAGTTACTGAACCTTTCTGTGCTTTAAGCTGCCTATTCTGTGAAATGTAGAGATTGGACTTAATGATATTTAAGATTCCATCTGACTCAAATACATGAATTCTACTTGACAGTTTAGAATTTTATATTCAAAGTGTAAAATAAAATGCTGTATGAGATTGGAGGGGGGAAAGGTTGTTATTGATTGGGAGTGGCAGGGAAAACTTCCCAGAGAAAGTGGCATTTGAGATGGACTTTTAAAAAGATAGGAATTCAACAGGTACAAAAGGGAGGAAGCAGATTATTTCAGACATAGCAAAATATATGAATATCAAAGGGCATATATGCGTGCGTGTGTGTATTAAAAAAATTTTTTTATACTTATAGTGATTTGTGATTAAACTTTGGAGACCACTGCTTTAAAAGGTTATTTATCCATTTCCTGCATTTTACAGATGGGGATTCTGAGACTCAGAGAGATTGTGACTTGTCTAAAGTCACAGAGCTAGTTCCTATTAGACTTAGAGCTATAAGTCTAAGGCTTTCTCCACACTAGTAGTTTTGGTGGAATTTGTGAATAAATTTTTTTTTCCCTCTTCAGCACAGAGACTTACTGTCAGTTGATATTTTCTGTGCAAATATTTAGCTTAAAAAAAGATTTCATAAGAACTACATCATAACCCCCCCCCAAAAAAAACTCCCACAGTATTTTTGACAACAGCTTCTTTTTGAGTTAAAATCATGAAAATGAAATTGCTTGAGCCTTTTGTGGTCATTATTTTTCTTTCTAATGAATGCTTTCAAAAAGTTGCTACCTTTCTAGACCTAGTATGCTTCAGTATTAAATTTTGTCTTTAGCAATTCTAATACACAGTTAAGAAAGTCTATTCATCTAAAAAACTGAAATCTTATTTCCATTTGGATTGAATGGGTCCTGGACTTGATAGGTAAAACATGTATATAGCACTTTCAGGTTTGCAAAGGCACCAGAAGGTGAAAAGAGAATTGTCAAGGTTCACAGATATTTTCTAAATCCAGTTCAAGGGTCCTAGTGACAATGATGTATATATTTAGCTTTATAGGATTTTATTTCATTTTTAACTCTTCTATTATAGTTACTTGTGAATCATAATAGTGATAACTTTTACATAGGGCATTATGGTTTATAAAGCATTATATATATTTTTTTTTTCATTAAATTCTCAAAATAACCTTGTGGTTCTACTCCAGTCAGAGGTCTCTTCTTTGTGGACATACCCTCCAGTCATGCAGACCTTCATCCATCCAGGCCTCTGCAAATGGCAGGCATCTTGCAATAATTTTGCTTTTTAGGGATCCACCAAACATTATGGGAACCTTCCTTGGAGTTCTTGGAAAATCATACAGCTGGTTATCAGTCATTCCTCACTCCATGACATGACTCTTTACAGATAGATAAAGCATTTGTTAAGCACTTAACTATGTGCCAAGCACTTTTCCTTCATATTGCCTTGTTTATAATATGTTATGCCCTACCTGCATACTATAGGTTTTATTTCCACATATTTTAACTGTGGAAACTAATATCTCAGACTAGGTAAGTGTCATGCCCATCATAGCAGATGTTAAAGATGGAATTTGAACCCCAGTTTCATCAGATTCCAAGGCCAGTAAGACTGTAAACTCCTTAAGAGCAGAAACCTAATATTATTTCAATCACTCAGTTAATCAGAATTTATTAATTGCCTACTATATGCCATCCCAGGCACTGTTCTAAGCACTAGAGATACACAAAGAGGTAAAAGACAGTCTTTGTTCTCAAGGAGCTCACAATCTGATGGATTTTTAAAAATTCATACAATTATTTATCATTTTACATACATCTCCTCTCTGGAATGACTATATGCTATATTTGTATGTATATATTTTTCTTTTTTAAAATAATATTTTCTTTTTCTCAATGGCATGTAAAAATAATTTTTAGTGTTAGTTTTTTTTAAATTTTGAGTTCCAGTACAGGCAATGGAGTATAGAAATCCATCTTGCCCTACAAGAAAGTAAGGGGAAGGGGAAGGATGAGGGGGATATATGAGAGGGCAGACTGTGGGAGGGATTACTCAGTATGCTTGCCATCTTGGGGTGGGAGGTGGGGGAGAGATGAAGAGAAAATTTGGAACTTAAAATCTTGTGGAAATGAATGTTGAAAACTAAAAATAAATAAATTCTGAAACAAGAAAACAAAAAATTTTGAGTTCTTAATTCTCTCCCTCTCCTCTCCCCATCACTGAGATGGTAAGCAATTTGCTATGGGTTTGTATATTTATTTTTTATCCGTCTGTTTTAGATTGTTTTATATATAATGGTTAATGAATATTTGTTGAATTTTATACACACACACACACAGAGCTTTTAGTATTTGATCTGAAAACCCTTAACTGGATTAGTCTATTGAAGTTTTCCAATTCTAATTTTTTTATTGTTGCTTAGCAAGTGCTATTAATTTTTATGAAATGGGAAAAATATCTTTACCTTTATCCTAAGCATCTTAATAGAACCCCTGATAGGCTGTGTATATAGTAGGCTCCCAATCAGTATTTGTTCATCAAATGACTGAATTCTTCCATTTATCATTCTTTTTTTTTATTGCATATTTCTGTGGACTCCAATGTGTTCTCATGGTGTAACAGTGGATAGTAAGTGAACAGATCATAAGAAATAAAGTATGACGAAAATCCAGAGTAAACATACTTAAGGATAGACTAAAAATATGCACAGAAATTTGATAACTTGTAAATTACCTACAAATAGTCTCCAAAAGTCTATATGTTATATAGGCTATTTTTAAACATAGGCCACATTCCTAAAATGAGATCTTTTTGAAAGGAAGAAAATAACAAGACGCACAGAAAACCAACATAACACCAATTATAGGCATCATTAAGGATGAATACAAGCTAAGTTTAGGGAAAAAATAGTTAATTTGCAATCTTATACCATATTTCCATGTGAAAACTTTAAGAAAATTCTTATATGATAATTAGGAAGTATAAGAAAATGCACCAAGGTATCATATTCAGTTGATGGCAATTAATTACATGTTTGTTATAAAATGTTTTAATCATTGTGACATTGTCTCACTTTAGCCTTACAGCCCTATGAGATCCTGTGGAATTATAGATGAGTCAGCCTAGACTTCAAGAAGAGAAAGTCCTCAAGGTCTCCATAGCCCAGGAAGTAAGGGATACATATATTCTAATAAAAATTAATATTACAGATATTCTAATAAAAAGTCCTCTCTAAGAGTTAGTTAGTTGCGGTGGAAATATCTTTTTTTTCTGTCATAGCCGGGGAGGGAAATAAGATACATGAGCAGTTTGCTTCCAGAGAGAGAGGGAAAAAAAAAGAATGTTTAAGCAGAGTCATCAAAACAATGACTTCTGGCAGAATAAAATGCGGGAGAGCCAAAAAAATATACCACAATCTCTTCTGTACTAACTGCATTTCTAAGCATCACCGTAAATATGTGGCATGTATATTGGGAGGCAGGATTGATCTCAACAAAGGATATTTCTTTTGAATTGATGTATTGTTTATCAGACGTACTGTATACAGTATTATTTACAGAGAATTTTTGGAAATACCAAAGAATTTAGATATTCTCTGAAAATTCATGTCATAAGATTTGACCTGTACATACATTGAGTTAGTCAGTAACCATTTATTAAGTGCCTACTATATGCCAGGCACTATGCTAAATCCTTAAAGATTTAACTTGATCTTAAGCTGCTTAATGGAAAAATCTATCTCCTTTTGTTTTGTGCTTCTTGGGTCAGTTTTGGTGTATTGTATTCACTTTTTCATACATGAGAAAGGATACCAAATGAGAACCTGTTTAGAAAAGGAGAAAAAGAATCATGAAAAGTATTTAAAGGCATTGGTTGGATGTTCAGCTTTGGCAATCATAGCTTTTCACAGTTAGATGACCACTGAGATCCCTTTCTGAAAAAGGAATCCTCCCTCTATCATTCCTGATCTTTTGCATGAAGACTTCTAGTGACCCACTGCATCCCAAGGCAGCCCTTTCTGTTTCCAACTAAACAAGTATTTATTGAATAACTGATATGTGTCAGGCATAGTGCAAGGGCCTAGGGATACAAATGCTGAACTGAGAAGAAAGAAGAAAGTACTACAAATGGAGACAAATGTGACGATCT
Source organism: Pseudocheirus occidentalis (assembly GCA_028646575.1). Classification (NCBI taxonomy): domain Eukaryota; kingdom Metazoa; phylum Chordata; class Mammalia; order Diprotodontia; family Pseudocheiridae; genus Pseudocheirus; species Pseudocheirus occidentalis. Next base: position 2,460 of record JAQQSW010007516.1, on the reverse strand, counting down.
TCAAATGTCTAAAACGTGATAATGGACCAGAGGAACTAAACTTGTTCATTCTATGTGGCTCTCAAAGGCAAGACTGCAACAAATGTCAAGTTATAGAGTTTAGCTCCACATAGGAAAGAACTTCTTAATAATTAGGGATAACCCACAGTGCACTGAACTATGTTGATATAGGTATGGAGCTCCCTGTCCTATGAATAATTTTGAACAAATTCTGGATTGCTATTTCAGGGATATTGTTAGTTTGGAATCAGGTATCCTTGGCTGGACTCAAATAATCTTGGGAGATCCCTTCCATGTATGATATCTGATCTCAATAAAATGTATTTCAGTACTTGAGTTTGTACATGAATAAAGTATCAATAAAGAGAACCAAAATCAGGACATTTGGGAATAGGACACCAAATTCTTCTTAATGGAACGTTTCATAGATTTAGAATCTGTGGTATATGTATAGCAATGCAGATGCTCTGCATATAATATTATGCAATAATATTATATAGTATAACTATGTTAGTATATAGTACATTATATTTATAATATCAGTAGTGGTTTTTTTTTCAGTCTTGTCTTATTCTTTGTGGCCCCATTTGGGGTTTTCTTTGTTGGTTTTCCATTTCCTTCTCCAGCTCAATTTATAAATGAGGAAACTGAGGCAGTCATGGTTAAGTGACTTTTTCAGGATCACATGACTACTAAGTGTCTTGAGGCTGGATTTGAACTCAGGAAGATGAGTTTTCCTGACTCCAGACTTGGCATTCTATCCACTGTGCTCTCTAACTGCTCCATTTATAACCAGTATATAAATCTAAATATCTAGAAAACCTTTTCTACTCCCTCCTAATTCTAATGCCTTCTCTCTCTTGAATGTTTCCTATTTAACCTAGTAGTATTGTAGTATAGTTGTTTTATCCTATGTATAACTTTTTGTACATAGTCCCTTATTAGATTGAGCTTCTTGAGGCCAGAGATTATCTTTTGCCTTTCTTCATATCTGTAGTGCCTGGCACATAGTAGGCACATAATAAATGCTTTTTGACTGACTGAATATCTTTATACATCTCTGTGTAATCCAGCTAGTCTCAGTCTTTCCCATGAGCTTTAGCACCACACCACCAGTTGCCTTTCCTATAGTTTCCTAGAGATATCTCAAACTCAGAATGTCCAAATTGAAATTAATTTTTTTCCTCCCCAAATAATCCTCATCTTCCAAACTTCCCTGTTTCTGTTGAAGGCACCACTAGCCTTCAAGTCTCCCAGCTTTATAACCTCAGCCTTACCCTTGATTTTTCAATCTTCCTCACTCCACATAGCCAATCACTTGCAAAATCTTATTATTTCTATCTCCACAGTATCTCTTGCATTTGTCTCTTCTTCACTCATATAGTTTTTCATCACATCTTGTTTAGATTATTGCAACAGTCTCCTAATTGACCTCTACCTCATGTTCTAGTTCTAGTCCATCTACCGTTCTAGTCCATCCTGATTCCAAAGTAATTTTTCTTAAATATAGATCCAGTCATATGACTTACCTACTCAACCAGCTCCAGTGGCTTCTTAATGCCTTTGATAAAATATAAATTTGTTTGTCTTTTAAAGCCCTACGCGACTTAGCCCCAGTGTTTCTCTCCTGCTTCATTGGATATTACATCCTCTTCTGTACTCTATAATTCAGCCAAACAGAGCTCTCCATTCCTCACGTATAACACTGCCTTTTCCACCTCTGTGTCTTTGAAGTAACCATCTCCCATGCCTGGAATAGGCTTCCTCCTTCCATCTACCTCATAGTGTCTCTGTTTTCCTTTCTGACAGAATTCAGGCAGTCTCTTTTGCACAAAGACTTTACTGATTCCCCTCTGTCTTGCCAAAAGCTAGAGCTTTTCCTCCCAAGTGACCTTACATTTAACTACTTTATATTTATACTATATATTTTTATATACTTATTATCTTCCCCATTAAAATGTTAGCTGCTTGAGACTTAGTATTATATTCTTTGTATCTGTGTATTATATATGTTGTATATATATATATATATATACAGCAATGCAGTATTCACAAAGCCTACAGTAACTATAAGTATGTTGATATGGTTATTAATCACAAAATGTAACAGGCTCTCTACATGACAAATATAGTCAGAGCATTTACTCAAGTACCCGAAGACTGAGTCCCAAAACCAGAAAGTCAAAGCCAACACAGTAGTTATGAAGTTGGCACATGTAGTTAAAGTAGTAAATACCCACATTCTCAAGCCTTCAAAACAGGACAGGCAACCTCAGGCAAAGGTCCTCCTCTCCTCACTCACGGCAACTGCACAGCCTTCAGTCAGCCTGGTGTCCAGCAGCTCTGGCCCCTCTGCAGTTCTCCTCCCTGGCAGTCCTCAGCAAGAGTCCGTAGCAGAGATTCTGACTGTCTCAAAGAAAAAGGAGTTCACGCTGCTGCCACCGCCACCACCGCCACCAC
>JAQQSW010007515.1:0-13686 GCA_028646575.1 Pseudocheirus occidentalis | reverse complement strand
AAGGGGAGGGGGGAGGGGAAAAAAGGGAGGGGGGATTGGGGAGGAGGAGGTGGTGTAGCATGCTAATAAAGCTGCCTTGTCTCTCTCTGGGAAGCCTGGAGTTGAAATCCATCAGAGGTCACCAATGAAATGAGTTTGGTGGACTTAATGTGAGCTTGGCTGGGCCTTTCCTTCAGAGAGTTGGCCAATGATTGGCAGGTTCTTACTTGGAAAGGTCGTTAAAAGGACTTTTCTGAGAGATTACCAGGCCAGACCTGAGGGGTCTTCAAGACTAGTGTCTCAACCAAAGGGCTAAATTAGCCCACTCTCCTCAGGAATAGGGAAATGCCCTCCCCCCAATCTGGACAGTCACCTTCTAGTGGGGTTAGAAGGGAGGGCTGTTTCACTGCTCTGGACTTTTTACAAATGCCTGTCTCTGTGGAGGGCGGAGAATGAGCATTTATTATAATGCCTAGTATGTGCCAGACACTGTACTAAATGCTTTACAAATATTCTCTCATTTGTCCTCACAACAACCCTGCATGATAGGTGCTGGTAAGGTTACTCCCACTTTACAACTGAGACAGAGATCAAGTGACTTGTCCAGGCTCATACAGCTAGTTAAGTGTCTTTTATTAAATTTGAATTCACATCTTCCTGATGAGAAGCCCGGTGCTCTATCAACTTGGCCATCTGGCTTGGTAACTGGAAGGACAGTTCACTGTCACTTTTGTTTTGGTGTGAAGCATTTGTCCCCTAGAATGAATTTGTGCCTTGGCTGTGCCTGGAATAGCAAGATGCAGTGAAGATTGCAGTACATGTGAGTGATGAAATCGATAGCCAAATGAATGGATGAGGACATTATCCATATCACTTAGAAATACAGTCAGAGCAGGTGATGTATTTCAGCGCCCCATTCATCAATTTCCCATTGGATTCCTTGAAATGTGCTATTAGCATTAAATGTCCTTCCTCCTAAAGTTGTACATGTAGATATAAGTAACTTGTCTGAAGTTTTATTTTATTTTAAAATAGCTCACACATTAACTAAGGCAGTAGTGTGTTAGGGAAATTCTCTTGCTTAAGGCAATCCAGTACTCCAACCTTTGCCTCAACCACGATGGTTTAGAGGTAGAGAGTAGACAAGATGTTCCTTAGATGTTTTTCTATTGGGGAGGCAGTGACCTTCCATTTTTCCCTTCCTCCCTCTTTAAAGTGATATCCTCAGAAAGAAGGTAGAAGTCAAGGGAGGCTTTCTTCTGGCTGGACCCTTTGCTAATAGGATATCACTCTTTCTTTAACAAGCTAGGATATATGAAGACTTCATTAGTTGGCCCACTGCTTTGATACTGGGAATCTGCTTCACATCCAGAGAGACAATAACATTTTTATTTAATTCATCAAGCTTTGGAGCATCTTTGTGTAAATACTGACCTCTTAAAATGATGATGATGATGATGATGATGATTATTATTCTAGAAGTGACCTCCTGCATGCACTAGGGAACACCCCATACAATTCTGAACTAAGTTGTTTTCAAGAAGCTCCGAGTTTACAGTCAACTCAGAAAAAGTGAACCACAAAAAATAAAAACAGATAAAGATGATCCCAAGTAAATGGCTGTCAAAGAGGACCATTGCCGGGCCAGAAGGAGGCTGTGAATGAAGGGGGCATTATTTGGGGCAGTTTTACTTGAGAGTCAGGATTCAGATTCTTTAGTCCTTGCCAGAAATCCCCAGTGATGGGGAAGACCCACTGGTTCTTGCTTGTGCTAACATCTTCCAGATAAAGCTCCCATTTGTCTGCATATTTGGGGTGCTTCTGTAGCAAGTGTAAACTCTGGGAGATGCTTTCTCAAGACTGTTGTTTCCCTAGCACAGATCTACAGCACCTGGTGTAGCCTCCTCATTGTTTCAGCTGAGGAAACTGAGCCTACTATAGGGTAGTAGGTGGCAGAGTGAGGCTTTAACCCAAGTTCTCTGGCTCAACTCATTTCCTGTTTTACTGTACCAAAGGAGCCCCAAGAACTGCTTTTCAAGACCTGGCCTGGAGATTGATTACTTGGATATTCCTCTCTACAGGAACATCAGTGTAATCCATTGACTCAACTTTTGAAGGAATCAAACTTGTTTTAAGTACCTACTTTAAGTAGCAGATGACATAAAGGGTAGATATGATACCCTTACTATCTGTCCTCATAAAATTTAGTTAGTAAATATTTTTAAGCACCTGCTATGTGGCAGGCACCCTGTTAAGTACTGGGTATGCAAAGACAGGCAAAAATCCAACCCTGCCCTCAAGGAGCTCCCAGTCTAACGGGGGTGGCAGCATGCAACTACTCTGCATAGTGAGCTTTATACAGGATGAATTGGAGATAATTGGCGGAGGGAAGACCCTAGAATTAGGGAGAGCCAGGCCAGGCTTGTTGTAAGATTTTATCTGAGACTCGGAAGGCAGGTGCGGGGGAGGGAGGAGGGAGATGGGAGAGTGGTCCAGGAATGGGGGTGGACAGTCAGGGAAATGACCCCAGTTGGGAATGGGAGTTCTTGTGTGACAGCTTAGGAGGCCATTGCCCCTGGACTGCCTAGTATTCAGGAGGGTAAGGATATTGGAAAAATGTGTGTGTCTGTGTGTGTGTCTATATGTGTGTGTCTGTGTGTGTCTGTGTGTGTCTGTGTGTGGTGGGGGACTGGAAGGTGTTCTGTCCAGTCCAAAGACTGGAAAGATGGAGCGGGGCGGGGGGGAGGTTTGGCTACAAAGGGCTCTGAAGGCCAGAGACTTTATGTTTGCTTTCAGAGGTAATAGGGAACCAGTAGGGTTGGTTGAATTCGGGTGGGGGTGAATGGTCCAACCTCACTTTAGGAGGATCAGTTTGGCAGCTGAGTGGGGACAGATTAGAGGCCAGGCAGCCAACAGGAGGCTATGACCGTAGTCCAGGCATGAGATGATGGGCACCAGGGTGGGGGTGGTGTCAGAGGAGACAAATAAGGCACCCTGCAGGGCTTTAAAGAAGGCTGGACCTTGAGATACCTGGGTGAGAGGCTGGATGCTGCGGCCAGAAACAAGTCCTTCATTTCCCCTTCCTTGTCCAGTGCTTGTCTGATAGGTGACTGCCCACCTTGCTCATGCCTGGTCCCAAGCCTTGCTTTGAGCCCCATCTCAATACCCTGTGTCTGGGTCCTTCTGGCTTGGTTCTACCCAACCTTTGCTGGCTAACATTTCTTAGTTGCTTAATTGATGGGGAAGGGGTGAAGACTTCTATCTCTCCCACCATAATCATTTGTGGTTGCTGCCCCTTAGGGCTTTGGACCAGGGCCTAGTGAGAATGCAGCTCTGGACACTCTTGGGTGAAGGACCTTTTCTACCTATATTCCATGTCCCTCTTTCCTTTTCTTTTTCTCCTTCCCTTTTTCCCCTCTTCTCCCTCCTCCTCCTCCCTCTCCTGTCGCCCCTCTCCTGTTCTCTTCCCCCTTTTCTGCCTCCTTCCCCTCCATGTATCTCTCCTCCTTGTCCTCTCCCCTCTCTGCACCACATTGCTGGCTGCTCCTGGCATGGGTCTGGCTTAGAGAAGCTCAGGTCTGCACCAGGCTGCACTTGGGATGCTGCTGGGGAGGGTGAGGCTGGCTTTCCATCTTGTTCTTTCCTTCTTTCCTGCCGACTTCTCTTCGTGACAATGGCTTGGCTCACTGCTGAGTGGCCTCAGAGAAATATCCCTTCTACCAACTCTAAAGGGTTGGCTTTGATATTTTAGCCACTTAAAAGACCAGCTGTCTGGAGAACACAGCTGATCTCAATTAATAGAGTTTCTTCAGTGAGATGCTTTTGATGCTCAGTGCCTTTGATCCCATAATGATGCCTGGTTAAGGGAGTGGTCCATGATACCTGTTGGGCACCCAACAAGTGCCACTCCCAAGGCCCTTGGCTTCAGAAAAAGGGCCCTGGGTCCCTGGAAACCCAAGTCATGCCTTATGGTATACAAGGGGCCTTCCTCACATCACCCTGCTGGAGCTGCCTGCCTGTGCTCCAGGGAGGTGGAGTCCACGGTGGCTGGGAGTTGGCCCTATTTTATAGGAGATAGAGCTGAGACCCAGCTGAGACCTGAAGGTGAAGGGGTTCCCCAAAGTCTGGGCCCTTTTGACTACAGTCCTATAAAGTGGGTGTCAGAGCTGGGTGGAGCCTTGGACTATGGAAGGTCAGAGGTTCACACAGCCCTATAGAGCTTTCAAAATACTGTACATGGGTTATCTCATGCATCTTTGACAAGCCTGTGAGGTGGGTGCTATTGTCTGTTTTCTAGATGAGGAAACCCAGGTGGAAAGAGTTTACCTGGCTTGTTCAGGGGCAATGCTGGAACTCAGGCCCTTCTAGTCCAGAGTTAAACCCTCTCTCCATGATGCTACCTAGCTGCTGCCCAGGGAAAGCACTGGGAGGTCTTGAGCAGTCATTCAGCCCAATCCCCTCCTTTTCCAGATGGGCAAGTTGAGGCCTGGGATGGAACCAGAAGCCTTGTGAAATACCAGGCTCGTTTTCTCTTTGTTGCACTTGGCCAAGAAGGGATCAAGGCTTTGGGTGGAGATAGTTTCAGGGGACCATTGAAGGGATGTGCCCAGTCCCTAGCCTTTCTGTCTGAGGTGTCAGGAAAAAGGGATCCTATTTCCCCTCCTGGTGCTGGTGGAAAGTTTAGTTAAACTTTTGTGTGAAACCTGACAGTCAGGGCCTTCCCATGGCAGCTGCTCCTGAAGCTTTAGGGACAGAATGCAGAACCTGAAACCAAGAAGGCCTGTGTTCAGATCCTGCCACTGACGATTCCTAACTGGGTGACCCTCAGCAAGGCCTTTCACTTTTCTGGCCTTACTTTACCCATCTGTAAGATGGGCATAATGATGCTGAAAATCCCTGCCTCCCTGATTCTTTATCAGGCTTGAATGGTATGAAAAATGTGAAGTACTTTGTAAATCACTAAGCGCTTCAAGGCCAGTTATTTATTGCTATTTTTCTCATTATTTAGTATTTCAAGGGTACAAAGTATTTTCTCTCCTTCCTCCAGAAGCCCCGTGAGGACAGACAGCATATATAACATTATACCTGATTTATGGATGAGGGAAAAAGCAGGCACTAGAGAAATGGAATAGACTTGTCCAAGGTCTCCCAGCTAGGAAGGAGTTGAGCCTGGACTTGAAGGGATTTGAAGGACACTAAGCTGCCCCCTTCCCTCAAGGGGAAAAACAAATCAGCAACAAAATCATTTTTGAACTTGGATGTTTGTGGTGCTTTGAAGGTTGTGACAGAACATCGAGGTGGTCTAGCTAAGCCTGGAGTCAGGGCCTGAGTTCCAGTCCAGCCTCAGATACTTAATAGCTGTGGGACCCTAGGCAGGTCACTTAACCTTGTTGACCTCAGTTTCTTCAACTGAAGAAATAAATGGCAAACCCCTCTAGTATCTTTGCCAAGAAAACCCCTAATGGAGTCACAGAGAGTCAGATGTGACTGAACAACCAGACATGTCCCAGTATTTTATAGCTTCCAAAGATGGAATTACTTCCCTAAGCTTAGGAAGGGAATTCCTGAGAGGGGCCTGCACTGAGAGTCAGGACCCAAGTGCAAACCCAGCTTTCCACATTCCCTAGCTGTATGACCCCAGGTACATCCCCGAGTGAGAACCACAGCTGCTCCCTCTCAGGGCAACTGTGAGGAGGACACAAGCCACTGAGAAGTGCTTTGCAAACCTTAATGTGCCAGAGTAGCTGTTTTAGCTCTTGTCTGAGGCCTGCACTGAAGGCTGGGGCTAGGGGAGTGAGGCCTTGGAACTGTTGCCACTTTAGGGTTTGAAATTAAGGGGGCCCAGGAGAAAGGAAGGACTGGTGAAGGCTTGCTGCATTCAAGGGCAGGATGGTAGGGTGAGTAGAAGGCCTGCCTTGGAGAGAATTATGAAGAGCTCAAGCTGGGTGCAGCCTCTGACCTCTCCTGCCAAGGAACTCTGGGCCAGACCCTCAGCACCTTAGGGCTGGTGCCGGTCCGCTTTGGCACAGAGAATATCCTCTTGTCATTTCTTACACCAATGAAATCACAGGACCCAGGGGCCAAGAAGTGGGCTCAACAAAGTGCACATTTGTTCACAGTAAGGGATCTGGCTGAGGCCAACCGAGGTATAACCATCGGTAGCTTTTCTGAGCAGTTGGATAAGCAGAGCTGGTTTCAGCTGCCCTGGTTTCCCAGGGGCAGGCCTGGGCAGCCCCCTCCCCAGGGGTCCCACCCTCCTGGCCTCCAACCCCATTCCCATGGAGGGGGGTGTACCTGGCTTCTCAGAATCCCAGGTGGCCACATCCATTCTCTTTGGGCACGTACAGCATCTTCTCTTCAATGTTTCTCATCTAGTTCCTTCTTTTGATTCAGGAACTTACTGTTGTGTAGCAACAATTTCCAGAGGGTCATGGGAACTTGCTGAGGCAGCTCCTTGCCTGCCATCTTTACCCGGTCTTTGACCACCAGCCCAAACCTCTCTGGAAAGTTAACGAGGCACACACTCTCTCAGATGGGGCCAAGGAGTTAGTGTGAAGGGGCTGGGGATGCTGGAGGAAGGAGGACAGAACCTCGGGCAGTGCATGGAGGCAGGGGAACATCTCACAGGAGGGGCTTTCAGCTGAAAATCAGGCCAGGCTTCTTGATAGAGCTTGCCTTGAGGGGATGGGCCACTGGGAGGATCCCCAGAATTTTGAGAAGGGGATCTGCCTTATTTTACTGAGGAAGAAACTGAACCATAGAGAGGAAAACCAGTACCTAGGAAGTGACCCCGGCAGCCCTAACCCCAGCCATTGGCTCCCAAACCAGGGCCTCCTTGCTTCAATGTCTAGATCACCTCTGCTGCATGCAGGGCTTTGGCCACAGAGACCTGGGGGAGGGGAGCCCTGTTTCAGGTAGGGTTTGGATGAGAAGAGCTCCCACTCCCTTTTCACACTAGGATTTGTCTGCTGCTATGACTCTGTGGTCTTTGAATGCAGTAACTCTAGGAGTCATGTTTGTGTGCATTGTTTGTATATGTGCATGTGTTTGTGCATGCCTGTGTGCGTGTGTGTGTGTGTGTGTGTGTGTGTGTGTGTGTGTGTATGTGCAGACGTCCACCTCTGTCCCTGAGTTGGTATGTAAGAAGCAGCAGTGACTAAGAACCCTGACAGAAGTGGACCAGTGCCTCCAACTTATGTTCTTTTGGTGCCCAAAGTAGCTGGAGCCTCCTGGTTGGCCTTAGGCAGGAAAGGCTATGTCTGTGATGTTCTGAATACCTGAAGCAGGAGCAGATTCCAGAGGTGAGACTCAGCCTGTAGTTTGGAGTTGGAGGAACTTGGGGGCTGCTGCAGGCTCAACTTGCTTGCATTTTAGAGCTAAAAGCTGCTTTGACTCGTCTACTGGAATTTCCTCAGTTCTCAGAGGAGGAAACTGAGGTTCAGAGGGAGAAAGGTCTTGTTTATGGCAGACAAAGCCAGCGTTGAGCTTCTTTGGGGAAACTCTGGTGTCCTACATAGGTTGGGAAAGTGCTGGGTTCAATGGTGGTGTCTTCTTTGTGAACCACAAAGGCTATTCATGTGAGCCCTCAGGGTATGACAAGCGAAATGTTGTGGTACAACTCAGTCACAGACTCACAGAACTCTGAGCCCAGTGGGACCTTGGGACATTGAGTTCATCTCTCTCTGAAGGTCTCTTCTATAGTATAATAAGGTATCTCTGACTAGTGGTGATCTCATGCCTTGCTGGGAAATTCTAGGGACAGGGAGCTCACTACCATCAAGGCAGCCCATTTACTTTTTAGATAGTTCTAATTATTATTGGGTAACTAGGTGAAGTGTATAGAGCATCAAGCCTGGAATCAGGCAGACTCATCTTCCTGAGTTCAAATCTGGCCTCAGATACTTATTAGCTATGTGACCCTGGGTAAGTCACTTAACCCTGTTTGCCTCAGTTTCCTCAACTGTAAAATGAGATGGAGAAGGAAATGGCAAATGGCTCCACTATCTTTGCCAAGAAGACCCCAAAAGCAGGCACAGAGTTGGACATGATTGAAATGACTGATCAGCAACAACACCAGAACTAGCTGTGTGACCTTAGGAAGTCACTTAACCCCAATTGCCCAATTGCCCTACCCCCCCCCCCCCCCGCCCCAATAAAAAAGCAAAGCAAGGCAAAGCAAAACAAAACAAACAAAACAACAACACCAGAGTGGGCATATGTTTATACAGAGTAGACCAGAAAAAGAATTGTGCATTAAATGGGGGGTCTCTGTTATATATAGCTGGCTTCCCTTTTATGTATATAATAAGATAAATCCCAAATGGGGTCATGGAGAGTTGGACATGGCTGAAAAATGACTGGACAACAAAATCTCCTTTCCTCCGACTTCTAACCATTCTTTCTAGTTCTTTTATTTGGGGTCAAACATAAGCTTTCATGTGCATGGCTTCAAATGCTTGGACAGAGTTATCCTGTTTATCTCAGTTCTTCAGGCCAAACATCTTCTCATTTTATAGACCGTGAGTCTCTGGGTCTTTTTTTTTTTAATCATTGGGCATCCCAGGATGCATTGTAGTTGGTCCACCTAAAATGTGATGCCTCAAATTGAGCACACTCCCCCCAAATGTGCTCTGCTTAACACAGCAGATAGTGAAGCATTGCTGCCTGTGCTCTGGGTGCTCTCCCTTTCCTTAATGCCGCCTAGGTCGGCAGCCTCGCTTCATATTGATCTTATAATCTACCAAGCTGCTCCCCCCAAGTCCTTTGTATTTCCTTTTTCTAATCATTAATTTTGGTTGATATCTTTTGTTTTACATTCTCTTGATTTCTGAATGCATTCTTCCCTCACCCCCAACCTTTTACCCAGGGACAAAGAATAAAAAAGAGGAAGGGGATATAGGAGCAATTTAGTCACACTGGCCAATGCAGATTGAGCGTGATGGTGTTCCATTCCCGTTGTATCTTGCTTCTACAAAGAATGGAGGGGGCTACATTGTCTTATCCCTTGTTTAGAGACAAACTTGTTCTTCATTACAGTGTTCAATTTCCATCAAAATGAATGCTCTCATTTTGTAAATTCTTTTCCTGGTTCTACTTCCTTCACTCTGGATCAGTTTGTCTAATTTGCCATACTTCTTTGTATTCATCACATTTATTGTTTCCATCCCACTGACTCCCAAAGCATTTCCTTGTGGATGGCTATCAACTTCATCTCTAGTTCTTTGAGTATTTTGATTATTTATGGAAACTTTCTATTTTCATTGACCTCTTTGGTATGTACCCAGCCATGGGATCTCTGGTCAGTGGGGTATGGACATTTTTGTCATTTTCTTTGCAATTCACAACTCCACCTGTCTTTCCATGTCACACTGCTCTTTTTTTAATCTTTGACAATTTGCCCCAGCCCCTTTTCAAAAGGATTGTGAAGCTGTGCCTCAGCTGTCTTCTGTTTTTGCAATGCCAAGGAAAATTTCAGATAAAACAAAAAAAAAATTCCACACATGGCACTGTTGGTGTTGGTAATAACTGCTACTCTCATTCATTGAGTGATTTGTAGATTCCATAGACATTTTAAACTTATTTAATTCTCCTAACAACCTTGGGGTATGTGTACGTGGGGGAAGCAGAACAGAGATTATTGTTCCCATTTCCCAGAAGAAAAAATGGAGGCTTAGTGAAATGAAGGGATTGTCCACCTAGTGAGGAAGTAGGGACTGGGTCTGGCTCTGGCTTTTTTCTTCATCATCCCTTTTCTCTTTGTGCCCTGGAATTTGAATCTTTTGGTTGAGAACATAGTTCACAATGACACCTGGGTCAGGTGAATCTCTGCTTGCTAACTTTCCATTTCACAAAGCTCCTGGAATCCTCATTTATTACTTAAAGATTTGCAGATGAAGTGAAGCTTTTCTTAGCAATGAAGAAGATGCAAATATTCTGACTGGACAGCAGATTTGAGCAGGTAGAGGGAGAGGAAGGGAGCAAAGAAGAGAGAAAGGAGAGAAGGATATATGGAGAAAAAAGAGTGAAGGGAAGAGGAGGAGAGAAAGGAGAGGAGCAGGGCAAAGGAGAGAAAGGAGAGAAGTATATATGGAGAAAAAAGAGTGAAGGGAAGAGAAGGAGGAGAGAAAGGAGAGGAGCAGGGCAAAGGAGAGAAAGGAGAGAAGGATATATGGAGAAAAAAGAGTGAAGGGAAGAGAAGGAAAGAGAGAAAGGAGAGGAGTGAAGAAGAGAAGGATTGAGGGAAAAAGGAAGAGACAACAGAGAGAAAAAAATGAGGGAAGAAAGAGAGAATGAAGAGACAGAAGAGAGGAAGAAAGGTCTTTCTCTTTGATATCATTCAGGTAAAAAGCTAATATGTGCATGGGAATGGACCTGAAAACGTAAAGAACACTGCACATGTTGGGTACTGTAATACTGAATTGAATATGAGACGAAGGCGACCAAGTGACAAGTAACGTTCCCATAATCAGTGATACCAACTTGTCTCATGATTAATACAGCTCGAGGGCTATTAAATGCAACACAAGTGAGGAGCTCAGAGGAAACTTGAGTCTCAGTCGAAGGAGTAGGATGGGAGGGCTCTGTGCCAGGGAATCTAGGGAGGCCAGAAGGAGCCTGCAAGTGCAGGAAATGCCTCCTCTTTTCACATGTCCTTCTCCAGTTCATTTTACAGGGGGTAAACTGAGACACACAGGATGAAGTGACTTGTCCAGGGTCACATAGCTAGGAAGTGTCTGAGGCTAGATTTGAATTCAGGCAGATGGGTCTTCCTGACTCCAGGTCTGGTGCTCCATCCACTACACCCCCAGGCATAAGGTGTAATACGGCAGCTATTTCCGTCAAACCAACCTCTACGGGGCTAACAGTGAGAACTATCCTGAGGAGAATTGGTTGGTATAGGGGGTAGTGAGATCCCTGTCACTGGAGGACCCACTTGGTGCTGATATTGTAGAAGGAATGGTTGGCCAGAAGCAGGTTGAATTTGAAGTAATTTAAGGTCCTGGGATATTCTCTGATTCTGGGGAACGTCTGAAGAACATGTTGGATGTTGATTCTTGGTGACGGCCCTCTGCCACCATGTGGGGAGCCCATTGTCATCCTTGCTCTCAGTTTACCCCTTTGTCAGATGAGGAAGAGAACAGGACCTCCACAGTCCTTCCTATTCTACTTCCCAAGGTCCTCTGGATTCAAGGCTTTCTATGTGTCCTTTCTGTTCTGACTTGTCTCTCTGGGTGTTGTCTCCTAGACCAGTGGAGAGGAAACTTCTTGAGGACAGGGATGATTTCTCTTTGTCTTTGCATCCTCAGTGCCTAGGCCAAAGCCTGGCACATAGTAGGTGCATCTTTGGTTCCTGGTACACAGTAGGTGCTGCCTAAGCATTTTTTCTGTTGAATTGGACAGTCTTCAACTTGAGAGTGAATTATCTTGTGCCTTTCAGAGCCAGGATTTGATCCTAAATCTCTTGGCAGGTAGCTCCAGTGGTACCTGGAACATTTCTGTCAATGGGAGCCCCACTGTTGTACCGTAGCCCTCCTCCTCATAAAGACAGCATGTCAGTGAAGCACTGTTGTACCAGTGCTGCTGAGCCTTCTGGATGGAGGCTAGATGGCATTCTGAGAACAGGGGATAGTCCCCAGGAATCCCCATCAGGGGTGGAGCCCAGTAACCTTTTACAAAGTATCCTTTAATGAACTTGCTTCCCTCCAGTATCTTAGCAACACTGTCACATCCTAGTTCAGGAGGCTTGACTGTGTATGGCTGATGGCATTGCTACAGTCACTTATTTTCTCGAGGACCCTCCACCCCCGCTTTGTTGTTGTGTTTGCACTTCTTGGTGACTCTACACAGGGATCTGCAGACAAGCTTCCTCCCTCCCAACTGGTCCATTCAGATTGCTGCTTGGTGATGCTGATGAAGGAGGCATCCGCCCTCAGCTTGCCTGCCGATGAGAAGCCCAAAGGTTCTCAATGGATGAGGCTGAAAGGGAAGGCTGCCTCCTCTCCCACCCAGCTTGCAGGCCCCTGGCTATTTTTGGACAAAGCCACCATTCCCTATCTGCTGGCTTTACACACATGCTTGATTCACAAATCAATTATTATTATTATTATTAGTAGTAGTAGTGGTGGTGGTGGTGGTGGTGGTGGTAGTAGTAGTAGTAATAGTAGTAGTAGTAGTAGTAATAGTAGCAGTAGTAGTAGTATTTTTTTAATTTCAGGGAAATGGGGCTTAAGTTTTGGAAGAAGAGCTCTGGTCTTGGGTGGGTGGGTGGGTGGGGGGTGATGGGAAGTTTGTTTTCTGGGCAGGGGTTACTGGACGCAGATGACCTTTGATGAAACCCCAGCCCTATGTCACACAAACTCCCCAGGCCTCAGTTTGAGCTCTCTTCTGGTCCATCACTGCTCTATAGTGAACAGTGAGGTTCCAAGTCACACAAGTCAAGAAGGCCCAGAGCTATCCCAGAAACAGTGGGGATGTAGGACAAATTAGCAGCAGCAGCAACAGCAACAACAGCATCAACTAAAGTGGTCCTTTAAGGTTTGCAAAACCTTTCTTATATGTCATGTCATTTAATTCTCACAACAACCCTTTTAGGCCAGTGCCAGTATCCCCATTTTATGTATGGGGCTCAGAGAAGGTAGATGACTTGCCCAAGGTCACACAGCTTGTAAGTGTCTGAGGTAGGATCAACACATCAATAAGCATTTATTAAGCATTTACTACATACTAGGCACTGGGCTGTAAGGACAAGCAAGGATCACACTTGGAGACCCAGTTCTCTGAGTCCAAGTTCTGAAAAATCCCAAATATGCTTCCTCTCATTCTAAGGTCTTTGTAGCCCTCAGACCCCTCCCATCTTTGATATTTTGTGTTCTGAGGGTCTTCTCATCCCTGACAGTTTCTCTTCTAAGTTTCTTCTCAGTACTGATACCAATTGGAGGCAGTTTGGGAAAAGCTTTTATTGCCAAATAGGAGTTTGTGCTTCATACTAGAGGCAAAGGGAGCCATCGAAGTATTTTGAGCAGTGGAGCAAGATAGTCCCATCTGGGCTTTGGCGTTTATCAGTTTGGCAGCTGGGGAAGGTAAACTTGAGTGAAGTGAGGCTCGGCAGCTGAGTCTGACGGAGACGTTCTTGTGAGAGGCAACGAGGCTAGGCATGGGAACAGTGCCAGTGTGTGAAGGGGGAGTGGGAGGTGGGCGGCAGATGGGCTGCTTTCCAACTATTAGTCACCTCTCCTTGTTTGGTGTCACCTGCGGGTCTTACATGTGAAACAATTCTAACATTTTTTAAAATATGGAGTTCCACATTCTCTCTCTTCCTCCTCCCCCTCCCCTCTCTCTGAGGTGATAAGTGATCTGATATACGTTTGACATGTGCAATCACGTAAAATAATATTTGTATATTAGTCATTTGTTTTTTGGAGGGCAGTTGGGGTTAAGTGACTTGCCCAAGGTTACACGGCTAGTTTTTTGTGTTAAGTGTCTGAGGCCGGATTTGAACTCAGGTACTCCTGACTCCAGGGCTTGTGCTCTATTCACTGCACCACCTAGCCACCTCTGTATATTAGTCATTTTATGGAAGAAAACTCAAACAAAAAATAAGAAAGAAAGAAAGGAAGAGAAAGAGACAGAGAGAGAGGGACAGAGAGAGAGAGAGAGAGAGAGAGAGAGAGGAGAGAGAGGGAGAGGGAAGAGACAGAGAAAGACAGA
>JAQQSW010007514.1:0-13688 GCA_028646575.1 Pseudocheirus occidentalis | reverse complement strand
GGCTGAGGGCTCTGAAGCAGCACAGTGGAGGTCGCTGCTGCTCTCAGCCATTCCTGCTGCTACAGCCACCTCCCACTGCTTCCTTGCCCTGGGAGCAGTTTGGCTGGACCTGCTCTTCCCCAAATTTAGCAAAATCCACTGAACTTTCTCTTAGCCTTTTTTTTCCTTCTGGCCTGATAAATGTGGTAATTGTGCCTCCAGTGCAGGTGATCTGCTCTCCTATAGACTGAACTCTGCCTGATGCCCTGGAGCTTGACTGGCCCGGGTTTCGGCAGCGGCTCCCAGACTGCTGGGAAGAGCCCCACCTGTTGAGCTGCCTGTAGCAACAGATGTGTTTTCTGTCTTTTGGGGAGTTTTGGAGCTTGAAATTCTGTTTTAGAGTCCCATTTTATGAGTTTTTAGCATGTTTGTGTGGGAGCTGCGGTGCATTGCTGCTTCTACTCTGCCATCTTGGCTCCACCCTCCATTATTTCTTTAATGTAAATGTTGAAAGAGTTGTTGAAGGAAGTATTCCAGGGAAATGTTCTGCTTGCTATTGGAAAGAGAGAGAAAGAAAGAGAGAGAGGGAGAGAGAGAGAGAGAGAGAGAGAGAGAGAGAGAGAGAGAGAGAGAGAGAGAGAGAGAGGATTTTTAGAAAGATTTTTTTTTAAGTTCTAAGTATAGAGTAGTAAGGAGGATGGCCAGGTCTAGGGGACATGAGATTGTATTAGCAGTTAAATAGCAAAACACAGAGGATGTTTTACTTCATCTTCCATCGCACAAATGGTAAAATCCACAGGGTTTTAAGATATTGGTTGGGCAGGTCATAAGACCTAGTGGCCCTCCATTTTATGAGAAAAAAGTTATTGTTTCCTTGCTTATCCAACTACTGTGAACAATTGTGTTCTCTATTCCAGGTGAAGGACTAGAAAGATAATTTACTACAGTTTCCAAATTTTAAGCAAACTGAGAAACAAAGAAGGGACAAGAAATAGTAAAGGTAGAATTCACACCCTCATCCTCTGGTTCATAATCCAGTATTCCTAGCACAGTTCCTCAGTCTCAATGCATTATCATTGTGCTGCTAAATCTTCCCAATGTCTGGCAGGCTGCACATGCGATGGGGTGAACATAGTCAGTTCTGTATTTTATAGTGAAATGATAATAGAGAAGAGAATTTTGTTCAAGTTATCAGTGTTGTTTTATTTTTTCTGGTAAATTGGTTGAAAAATGGATAATTATTATCATTGACATTAATAATTTATGTGCCTAAAATACTCAGCCCCTTTCTAGCAGCATTTCTCACGATAACATCTTAACAGAAATAATGTAAAAGAGCCTGAGTCCCATTTTTTACAGAGAGAGATAAACTCAGATTGAGAGATGAATTGTGACTGCTCCATAGCCAAGTAGAGAAGTTGGCCTAACGGCTCAAAGCCCAGATATGTCAAATTCCCATCTTAAGATCTGTTTAGCCTTTGAAGACTTTTACAACTTTGAGCAAGAATACTTCCATCTCATCAAAATGTAATGAGTAGCATGGGAAAAGAACTGTCCCCACACGGCTAAAAAAGGCAAGGAATCAGTTCTACTTGAAGAGTACAAAACAATTTTGATTAAAAGGATCATTTTTAGAAGGGACACTGGTTGTCTTTACATTGTTTGGTATCGATTCTGTTATATTGTAATGCTTATGTAAACAATAAACTGATGAAGTACTGAACCAGCACCAAGTTCAAATCCTCACTCTGAAAATCATTGAGGAACTTCGCGCAAATCTTCAGATCCTTTGAATCTCAGTTTCCTAATCTGTTCAATGGGAACATCTGCAATACCTACATTAAGTCTGATCTGAGGATTAGATAAAATCATGTATATTGACATCTCTCTAAGTATTAAAGAAGTTCATGGAGGTCACTCTAATATGCCTATATTATTTTAATATATTTATCAGAGAAGGAAGCAGCTGAGTATGATTTAATTCCATCTGGAAGGTAAGTGTGGGCTTTTTTGCTGCCCCTCCTCCATTTCCCTAACTTGGAAGAGATTTATGGATTGAATTCACGTTGATACATGAATCGCCTTCCCCTCCCCACACCCCCACCCCCTAGGCAGCTCTGAATGTTATGATCCCACTCGAGGATAGAGATTAAAGAAAGAAAATGTCTAAGAAGTGAAAGTTTCTTTTGATAGATGATTCCCTGACCACTCTATGATGCAAGGTATAGAGAGAACCCTTCAGCACTAGACACAAAAGTAATGAAATAAATAAATTCATATTGCTTCTTTATATTTGCTTCTACTTTTCTGGGGATGCTTTTTATTTTATTTTTTTTAAACAGCAATTTACTAGAATATCTTATTTACTTAATTCGCTTTATATACCAACAAAAAATGATTTTTGCCAGATTCCAAGTGGATTTTAGTATGTTGGATCAATAAACAGCTTCACCATAAGGGTATCATTGTTCTTGTCTTCTTGCTGGAATTTCAAAACTGAATACTTTTTTTCTTTGATATTTCTGTTTAATGTGTATACTCCCTGTGTGAGCATCAGAAAAGAGATATCTCCTCTTAATATATAATATTGGGCAATGCTTTTTACTTCATAGCATGCCCATGAGGGAGATTCCTATGATTGTGGAACAAAAATAGGAAGACAGACTGAAAGAGAAGATATTAGACTGCATTCTAAAAATATCTGTTTTTGTTGAAAACAAATTCAGGAGCCTTGGTAACAAATTTAATTATTTATGACCTTTTAGGTGCACTTCAAGTACACAGCCAATCTGCAGCTTTTTGTGTAAAATAGAATAGAGAAGTAAAGCATTTGCCAGAAGAAGGAAGGGTAGAGGAAAGGAAGATCAGTCAAGGGAGGAAAAGGAAAGTATTTTGTATGCAAATAGAAGGATTTATGAGACTAGGAAAATATTTGCTATTTAAAGCCAGTACACAAGTAGGAAAAAAAATATATATATATAGTAATCATAGTTGCAGGCTTTATTTATTTATTCCATGAAACAATTGATATTAAGTGACTTGCTCCAGATCACACAGTTAGGAAGTGTCAAGCATCTGAGGCCAGATTCAAACTTAGGTCTTCTGGGCACCAGGGCCAGTGTTCTATCCACTGCACTACCTAGCCACCCCAAAGCTATTCATTTAAAAACAGCTACAGAGTCTTTTCTTCTAAGAGTATAATGACTATAATTGAAGAGATGACCTGCTTTAATATAGAGTGGCACAGAGGATAGAGCACTAGTGTTAGAATCAGCAAGATTCTCCTTATATGTTGAAATCCATCCTCAGACACTTCCTCAGACAAGTCACTTAATCCTGTTTGCTTCAGTTTCTCATCTATAAAATGAGCTGGGCAAACCTCTCCAGGTTTCTTTGCCAAGAAAACCCCCAAATGGGGTCATAGAGAATAACCAACAAAAACACCTAATTTAACATGTCTTTGCATAGAGGGGATACATGGCTGAGAGGGTGGGTGATTCCTTAATTGTTAGTCCATCAAAAAGTACTGAAATTATTCTTGATCTTATGTTTCTCAAACAATAGTTTTTGATACACCATTTACAAGTTCATTTCAGACTTAACTCTATTTTTCTTTCAGCATTCATTAGATCAATTCTTCTATTGCTAATGCATAGAATTTATTATTTTAATATATTTCATTTTGATCCCCCTGAGTTGCTCTCACACTGGGATCATGTCACCTCAATGAGTGTGGTCTGTTCATTCTGCTTGTGTTGATAGAGCTAATGGGAGGGATATTCTTGGTGGGCTTTATTATCATCTATGGTCACCTAGAAGGACCCTGCTATGGTCCCTTTCATTTCTTTGTGTCTACTCTTGGATAAAGAAGAAAAAGCTATATATATTTTACAACCATCCTCTAATATCAACACATGTATATGGGAAGCCCATCCATGGATGCTCCCATACTCCAGTCATCAGTTTGCCCATCACAAAAATATTTACCTGTTTTTTAAGTCATTATTTATTTATCTATTCATTCATTCATTCATTCACTTATTTACTTATTCATCCATTTATTTACTTATTTAAATATTTATTTGCTTGTTTATTTACTTGTTGTTGTGTTATTATGATATATTACATTATTTATTATTATATTAATACATGATATGTATGTGGATATGTGTATAGTAGTTTTCTTCTATTTGTGTAAGTAATCTGGTTGCTACCTCTTTTCCAATGAATACTAAGTAGTTGGGTGCTATGAAAAAAATTATATTATGCAAACACATATACATATATGTATACACACATGTGTACACACACATAAATATATATATATTCAGTTGTATCCATTGAAGCAATCTTAGATACATATGCTCTCTGAAAACAGTCTCTTACTTTATCTTAAAGTGAGAATAGCCTCTTTGTAGCTAAAGCTGTTTAGAGATACAATAATCAGATTATTGTTAATGTAATACATGTTTAAGGGTAGAATTGCTTTAAAATAATTACATTATTCCATGGTCACTTTAGAATTTAATACCCTATTCCCCTACTCAATAAACAATTTCCCCAGTGCAGTATGTTTCCTTCCCAAAATGGGTACTTTGGTGTTCTGGAGAAATTATTAGACTTTTTGTGTATGTGTATTATGGAGTCCTTTGGCAGTCTGATAAAAAAACAGTTTTTAAATATATACTATCATAAAGGGAACTAATTATATAATAATAATATATATAAAAATATATAATATATAAATATATACAATAAATTATATATATATTATATAATTAAAATAGTGTAATATATAGATATATTTAAAAACTCAAAAAAATCAATTGTTCTAGATTAAGGCATCCCAACTATAGAGGATGATAATTAAATTTTAGTCTCTTCTGTCTTATACAAATGAGAAAATATTAGTTAAAAGTTTAGTCAGTAAAAAAAATATTTAAATAACTTTGCTAAATATTTAAATATTTAAGACTAAATACAGCAGACAACTACAGACAGCTGGTTGGCTAAGTGGATAGAGATCAAGGACTGGAATCAGAAAGACTACTTTTCATGAGTTCAAATCTGTTCTCAGACACTTACCAGCTATGTAACTCTGGGCAAGTCCTATATCCCTGTTTAACTTTGTTTCTCATTTTTTAAATGATCTAGAGAAGAAAATAGGAAACTACTCAAGTATCCTTGGCAAGAAAACCCTGGAATTACGGAATTATAGAGAGTTAGACAAGACTGTAAAAAGATTCAACAAAAGATATGACCCTACCTTAGAAGAGGTAAAACTTGAGTGACACCTTAAAAGAAATGAATGTTGGGGTTGAGAATTATAAAAATAACAGCAGCATCAAGAACAACAAAATTACCATAGTGACCAGCTACCATCACCGATCATTAGCAAAAAAAAAAAAATTACACAAATGGGTGAAATGTAAATGAGTTACACTACTGATATATGTCATGAAAGATAACCATTGGGATTTATTTATAGGAATGGAGGCATTTTGATGGAACTTCAAAATCAGGTAATCTCTACTACAAATTATGGAAGTAGTATCCTCAGGAACATAGATTTACTGATCACTAAAGAGGACAGAAGGAAGAAAAATGTATAAAGCATCAACTATTGGACAAGTAAAGAAACATTTATTAAGCACTTAACTATGTGCAGGTACCTCTCTATATATTACCTTATTTGGTCCTCACAACAATCCTTAGAGGTTCTGTCTCTTACTGGCATTTACAACAGAGGAAAGTGAGGCTGCCAGAGCTTATGTGACTTGTCCAGGGTGCCAGAGCTAATAAGGTCTGTGGCCAGTTTTGAACTCAGGTTTTCTTGACTCCAGCCTCAGTGTGTTATTTACTACACCACCAAACTGCAGAGAAACATTAAGTAACTGAAATTAAATTGGACAGTTATTACTGATAAAGGCAAAAGGAGAATTAAAGACCAATTAATTCCTTTAAACACACAACTGCACTGCATTCTCACTCATTGGTAAATAAATAGAAGATATGAGGCAGAAGTGCAGATTAAATGCACAAAGGTAAGAATGGCATTGTCATATTTGGTGACTGAGGATCAGTTCTAAACATGGAAGGAATCTCAGTCACCTCACATTATAGATGGGGAAACTGAGACATGGAGGAGGTAAATGGCTTCCTGCAATTTGAATCCCTCTTCTGCACCTAGGGTCAAGATGACTAGAAGGACAGTGTGTTGGATTGAATAACATTATTTATTTATTTTAATTTTATTATTTGTATGTTATTATTTATTATTATTTAATTTACAGAACAAAACAAGAATTTTTCTAACAGTACATAAAACAAGATAATTGCACATGAAACTGCATTCTGCCATGTACATTCTCTCCAGAAATACAACAAAGGCATTATACAATTTTTTAAAATCTCCCCCTGCTCTAAAGACAGCCACTGTTTGACACGAACATGTAGGTATACACACAGAGACACACATATATATGTATGTATTTGTATACATTCATGTATGTATGTGTGTATTTGTGCACACAGAGATCTATATATGTATACGTATTTGCATCTAATTGTGTATATATGTATTGATGTATACACACATATATGTACATATATGTGTGCATATTATATAGATATGTGTACATATGTGTGTATATATGTATGTGTATATGTGTGTATATACATATATACACAAAATTATCCTATGCATACTTCTATTTATCACTAAGGAACATTCTTTTAAAAAGAAAAAATAAAATTGTTTTGGTTCTCTTTGTTGCTCTCAGTATTCCACCAACAGTCAGTCCTATCAGTCCTCTTGGTATCTCCCATTCTTCAAGAATGAAAGTATTCTCCTATTATTTCCTGATTTCTCCTACCTCTCACATAGACCAGTTCTACTTGAGCTACATCCCAGTTCATACTCAAGTTTAAATCTTTGAACTACTATAATTTTGCTATTTCTTTGTATCGTTCTTCTAGAGCATATTTTTCAGGAACGCTGCTTTGGAAGTGATTTCACGAAGATTCTACACTACAGTGTGAAAAAGAGAAAATGGCTTGATGAAAGAAAAAGTATTAAAATGGGATAATGTGTTACTACAATTACTTGATTCTCTAACTGAAATTTTATGCCTCAGTCAGCATGAATCAATCCTGAAGTCATATTATAAAGCCAATCTACTCCATGTAACATATTCATTTTATATTGAATATGTGAAGGATTCAGTTCAAGATAGATAAAATTACAAGACATGTTCATTACCCTTAAGGTCCTAAGAGGTCAGTACCAAACCTAGGATAGTCAAAAGACCTTGGAGGTTAAGCAGTATGCATTTGCTAACTGATAAATAAGACCTTAGCTTAAAAGGGACAAGATCTCCAACTGCATCCTTTTTCAGTGGTCCTGATCATTATCAGGTCAATGGACCAAGATGGCTTTGGAGGATTAAGTGAGGCTGGTGATTTTGCATAGCCCTCCCTCACTCAAATCACGTCAACTGTAAATCACACCATCATCTCCTTGATGTCATTCCTCTTTGAGAACAAAGGACAAACCACAGAACCACAAATATGTGGTGTAAATGCTATTATACAATAATTATAGAACAGGAAAAAATTATTTTGTCTGGGGATGGCAGGAGGAGTCTACACAGTGAAATGGAGAAAAATAAGATAAACCTCGAAAGAATGGCAGAATTATAACCTGCAGAAAAAAAATTAGAAAAAAACTTCCAGGTATGAAAAAAAATGTCATCAGCAAAAATAGATTGATTGAAAATACTCTTTATGAAAAGTTAAGAGTATGGTCTTTTGTTTTCTATATCATATCTTCTATGAAGATTATGTTTCTTTCAGAAAAATATACTATAAAGCAGAATTGTTAAATATGCTGGAGAATGGTGTTACTTTTAATGAGGATACTTTAATCAAAGAATGCTACTTGAAGAACTTTAGCAGAATGCTTGGTGTAGAAAGAGTACTTAATCATTTATTGATTAATTTTGATCTTTTCCCAAGAATATAGAATGTTAGAATGGAGACAGGAATTGGAAGAATATAGCATAGAAGGTTGGCATAGGTTCTGAAAATATAAAAATGAATCTAAGAGGATTTTGGCAAATCCTCAAATCCAACTCTAAGTGCTTGGTTGAGGGAAAGTGAGAACCAGAAAAGGAAAGTGATTGCTTCCTTCTGAATTAATCATTTCCACAGGCAGAAGAAAGACCCAATGGCAGAGGACGATCTCACACATGTGAAGGAATTCATTCTGCTGGGATTTTCTGACCTTTCCAACCTTCAAGAGTTTCTCTTTGGGATTTTTTTAGTCATCTACCTAAGTATTCTGATAGAAAATGGTCTCCTCATTTTCATAACAAAAACTAACCCAGCTCTCCAAACTCCCATGTATTTTTTCCTGGGGAACTTTTCCTTCTTGGAAATCTGTTACACATCAGTCACTCTCCCCAGAATGCTTGAAGATCTCTGGACCCAGAAGAGAACTATATCATTTGTAGAATGTGCTGTACAAACTTGCTTCCTTTATATTCTGGGAGTGGCAAAGTGCTTGCTCCTGACTGTTTTGGCTTATGACCGTTATGTGGCCATATGCAAGCCTCTCTACTACCCTCTCATCATGAATCACAAAGTATGCACACAACTGTTGTTGTAGCTTCCTGGATAACTGGGGTCCCAGTAATGATAGAACAGATATACCAGATTTTCTCTCTGAACTTTTGTGGTCCTAACAAAATCAATCACATTTTCTATGATGCCCCACCTTTATTCAAATTAGTCTGTGGGGATATCTATAACATACTGATCTCTACCTATGTTGTTGCTTTGATATTCATCCTCAGTCCCTTTCTATTGATAATCACGTCTTATGTCAAAATCCTAAGTACTATCCTGAAACTGCCTTCGACATCAGGGAGAAGCAAAGCCTTCTCCACTTCTTCATCTCACATAATTGTTGTGGGCTTATTCTATGGATCTGCTTGCATTGTGTACTTAAGTCCTGAGTCTAATGAATAAGGAGTAGCAGACAAAGTGCTTGCTCTTTTGTACACCACTGTGACCCTAATATTCAACCCCCTGATATACAGCCTGAGAAATAAGGATGTCATTGCTGCAGTGAGAAAACTCCTTCCTATGTCTCCCAGATCATGAAGCAATGAGTGAAATCTATTGCTCAGTTTTCTCTCCATTTATTCCACAGATCATGTGGAAATAGGCATTTTCATTTAACTGTAGCATTTACATTGCAAAGAGATGAAGAGTCAGGGAAATGGAGGTAGAGATAGACAGTGAGATAGAGTGAAAGAGACAGATATTGATACAGAGACAGAAACAGAAATATTACTTTGATGAGTTAAATTATTTGAAACTTAAAATTTTTATGTTCTATTTTCATGGTTTCATTAGATTAATCATGCTCTTTTAAAGTGAATCACCTTGTCTTAACTTAAAACAGCTCTGTTTCCACTATACTAAAATAATGTACTTTTCAGCTTCATCATTTTTCCTCTAATAATATATTTTATTCTCTTTGGCCAGAACAATTACTTAAAGATTAAGGGTATGATTAATCTGGTACCTAGTTTGGGTATTATTTTAACACAGCCCAGAGAATTTGCAACTTTATTTCTGGCAAATAGCAGACAGGTTAATTCTATGATACCAACTACCAGTGTATCTGCTTTTCATGTGTCAATATTAATTAAACTTACAAAAACTGCTAAACTATAACAAGAAAAAAAAATCAGGGGAATGAGAAACAGTAGAGAATCTTGCTGCTAAGTCATATTCTGTTTTTAGGGGAGAAATGTTTCAATTTCTATGTCTAATGGAAGACTTTATATAGAATGAGAGACTACCTGAGTTTAAATCTGGCCTCAGATATTAACTTGGTGACCCTAGATAAGTCACTTCACCAAGGTTACCTCCATCTCCTCATCCGTAAAATAACCTGGAAAAAGAAATGACAAATCACTCCAGTATCTTTGCCAAGAAAATCTCAAAAAGGGGTCATGAAGAGTCAAGCACAACTGAAATGACAATTTTTTTAAACACCTTTATCTTATAGAACTGTAAGGAAGAAAGGAAGAGTAGCATGATATTTTTTTCATAGTGTAGGGTTTGTTTGTTTTATTTAAAAATGTAAATTCCAAGACTCAATTTTGTAAGGTAACTCAAATTCTATTTATTCCAATATGGACCTTCAAATGAATCCCTCTACAATTTCTTAGAGGTAGATAGTTCATCCAGGTATTACTGAAATACATCCAATTAAGGTTTGGGATGGAATACACAACATGATTCTTCCAAGGCAATTTGTTACATATCTGGATAGAGCTACTCGTATATAGATATAGATTTACACACATGCATAGACATGTGTATGTGTATACACACATACACATACATGATGAATATATACACACATGAATGTATACATGTGTGTAAGCATATATACACACATATATGTGTGCATATATATATTCAAACATTTTTCTCTTTCCTTTAAAAAATATATTATTTTTACAAGAGACTTGTGCAAATTAACTAACTTTCTTTTAGATAGATAATCAATATTGATCTAACTGTAGATAAAAGAAAGCAGGAAGGAGCTAAAGGAAAAAGAGATGAGATTTGGGTAATATACATACCTACAAAGTAAGAAGTCTAGCAGTTGCTACACCCAAATTTTCAAATCAAATTAAATTGCACAAGAGACCAATAGTAAAATCCACACACTAACAATAGATATAAAAATGTCCAACGTCTATGCAGTAAAAAGGAATAAATTTTAGTCCTAAAGCAGAAAAATAAGGCTATTGTTGGGATGAGGGAGCCAAAGAATGAAAAAGAAAATTAGAAATACAACATTTTTCATAGGAAAAAAAAGTCCAATAGAGAATACTGTCTCTCAGATTATCCAGTACTGAAATTATGAAACCTCAATGGGTGAAAGAAATTACTACATTAGGTCAAAAGTTTACAAACAAATCATATTCTAGCAATATAAAAAAGAATTTTAACACACAACAGTTTGGAAGAAAATATTAAGATGGACAATAGGTCAGAAAATATAGGTCTTCGAGCAAAAAAGGAATTACAAATGTCTGAAAAGACAACTTAGTGCTTACAATGGACAGTCCTTAGATTTACACATCTAAAATACAGAAGGGGAAAAATTATCAAGAGTAAGCAAAATATAACTTTTAAAGAATTCAAAAATTTTATAAAAGCCATAGTGACAGACCATGAAAATAACCTAAACTTAAGATTCAGAAATTTCTCCAGAAAACATCAAATTTCAGATGCTAAATAACAAAGTAATACAATGTGAGAAAACTGCTTGTTTGGCTCAGAGGACTTCCCAGACAGGGTCAGGGAGTTGTCCCAGAAGAATTTCTACAGTCCACTGCTCCCCTGGGGGCCCTTATTCATGTCATATACCCATTAAAATGGCAAACCCTTCCTCATGAAAGAGCTAGAAAGGTGTTTACTCTGCTTCTGGTAAGGAAGTGGGTATGGTGCTAGCAGGTGTGGTGCTCACTAGGAACACACCTACACTGATACAGAAGGAGGAGTGAGTTTCTACACTTCTCTCCTTCCTGGCAGAATTAGGGTTAGTCAAATTCCTCCCTTTATTTCACTACATTTCCTCTATATATGCAGATTATATGCATATATACATAGGTGTGGTAGTGAGGACAGGTGACTGCATGACCTCTAAGGTTCAAGCTGTTCCCCCACACCCATACCTTTCTGGTTCCCTCTGACT
Organism: Pseudocheirus occidentalis; assembly: GCA_028646575.1. NCBI lineage: Eukaryota > Metazoa > Chordata > Mammalia > Diprotodontia > Pseudocheiridae > Pseudocheirus > Pseudocheirus occidentalis. Next base: position 1,924 of record JAQQSW010007514.1, on the reverse strand, counting down.
GTTGTCATAGTTCCAGGAAGGCCATTGTCTTAGTCAAATAAGATAAAGGAGCTTCTCCACAGCTATTTGTTATCTTCCAATAACGTTTGTGAGGGTAAAACAAGATACCATAAGATCCCCTCTTACATACAAGAAAAGTATTCAATTTATTTGAATATAAAAGGTAAAACACTAATAGTTTGTGAAGGAAAATTAATTTTAACGTTGTTAATATCAAATGCAACATTGGTTTCTCTGTCAAAAGGTCATCCTGACTGGAGCTTAAAGAAAAGCCCTAAATAGTCTTAGGAATGTCTTTGCATTGCTGCCTTTAAGGCACTTCACTCTCCCCCAGGTTGATCCCAGGATCCACCCTGGGAATCTGAGTTCTATTTACCTTGTAAAGAAAACTAACTTGGGTCAATCCCAGCTGCCAGAAGTGATTCAAGGTCTGGGGAGAGGTGGATCATGAAGGAGAAAACAGCTAGAATGCAGTGGGTTTTCTTGCTGAGATTACCAGAGTTTCCTGGAATCTCTTGACAAGGTCTTCATCTTCATATAACTTTCCCTGTCCCACTCTCCTTTTTCTCCTGAATGTATAAAAATGTTTATGTAAGTTTTCTCCATGGACAGTCATTCATGCATTCAGACACAAGGTAGTTCCCCAGCTCAAGACCCTCTCTATCTCAATTAAAGATGCTTTTTCACTACTGAGGAGTTTGATTTATTTCAGGACTGACCTTTGAAACTAAAGAATCATTTTTCATAAGACCTATGCTGAAAACTCCTAGAAGAGGGATGGGGAACCTTCAGCCTCAAGGCCATATGTGACCCTCTAGGTCTTCAAGTGTGGTCCTGTGACAAATTTGTTTAGTAAAGTTTAGATTCAGTCAAAATGCCTCACTTGAGGACCTATCTGCAGGCTTCTTACCCCTGTCCTAGACATTATAATGCTTACATTTCAGGATTTCAATGATGAAGACCAAAATTTTTTAAATTCCAGAAAACTGCAATTAGTATAATACAGGATTACTACACAAACATGAAATTAGGAAAACATTTGTTCCCCAAACAAATATGTATTAAGTTGCAATGAAAAATCATATATTTTATGGCCTTATCTGATTATTAATGAAAAAAATATATACTTAAAGTACATGTTATGCATAGGAAATAGAGCATTGGTCCTGGAGTCAGGAGGACATGACTTCAAATTCAACCTCAGATACTTACTAGCTGTGTAACCCTACACAAGTCATTTAACCTTGATTGCCTCCCCAAAAAAGTATATTCCTTTAAACCAGAAAATTGCCAAGATTCTACAGTCTGAAAATTGTAAAGGATTCTGTGTTCCATTAATCTTAAGTTTTTCCTTTCATGTCTGTTTCTCCACTGAAAAAGGCCTTTGTGATGGGACCTCTCGGGTCTAGATGTCAAAAAAGAGAATAATACTCCACATAGGTCTTCACATAGCACCAAGATTACTTGTCTTTTCAGGGGCTATTCCAGACTTTCTCCAGCAAATCATCAATGTAACAATCAATTTTCCTGGGAAAGAGATAAAGATAAAGTCTCAGATGAAAGCCTGCTGACAGCTTCAGTACTCAATATACTCTCTTGCTTCTTCTTTAGCTCATTCTTAAACCATATTGTATAGGCATATATTAGAGTTACAATGCTGGTATTCTGAACCTTAAAAATTTGCTTGGCATTACAGCTTATTAACTAATGATAACACAACATACTAAAGCCTCCTGTCATTCAGTGAGTAACTCATCTTTACCTTACAATATAAAACTTAACCCCCCCCCAAAAATCTCATTATTGCTTCTTGTAAAAACCCCATGTAAGAACCCCACAGTCTTTTTTTAATTTAGTTTTTATTTGTTTTCTTGTTTACATTATTCATTTTCATTACATTTTTTGAATTACACGTTTTCTCCCC
>JAQQSW010007513.1:0-13689 GCA_028646575.1 Pseudocheirus occidentalis | reverse complement strand
CCTATATGCCTAACTTCCTTTTTCACCATACTTCTGCCTCTTAATTTTCTGGGTTCTCGTCAAAATTCACCTGAAATTTCATGTTCTAAAGGAGGCCCTTCTGGGTCCCCCAACTTTTAATGCCATACATTCTAAAATTATCTTCCATCTACTGTGTTTATAATTTACATATACCCAGTTGTTCCTACAATGTTTCTCTCATTAAAATGTAAGCTCCAAGAGATCAGAACCTATTTTGGGCTTTCTTTTAACACAAAGCCTGACATATACTAAATGCTTAATGACTGACAAAACAGTTAAGCAAATATCCCAAGGTCACACAGACAGTAAACAATAGATGTAGAAATAAAAGGGACCTTGGAGCAAATCTAGTCTAACTCCTTTGTTTTGAAAATGAAAACAACAGCAACAATGAAGAAACAACAGCTAGAGGTGATTTACCCAGTGGTAAAGGTTAAGTAGCAGAGCTGGTATTCAAACCCAATTTCTCTGATTCCAACACCAATCTTCTTACCATACTGCCTCTAAGAAGTGACTTCCTCTCTCTGGGCCTCCATTACTACTTCTACAAATAAAGGTGTTGGTCTAGAAAATACCTAATTTTCCTCAATACTTAAAAATTTATCACTTGCATGATAAGTCAATATTTGAAATAAGTTGTACCTTTCACTTTCATTAACTCTTTTTTGTTTCATTTTTGTGTTCAGTTGTGTCCAAATCTTCACGACCTCATTTTGGGATTTTCTTGGCAAAGATACTGGAGTGGTTTGCCTTTTCCTTCTCCAACCCATTCTACAGATGAGAAAATGAGGCAGAGTTAAGTAATTCGTCCAGGGGTCACATAGCTAATAAATATCAGAGGCCGGATTTGAATTTATGTAAATGAATATTCCCGATTCTAAACCCAGTAGTGCTCTATCCACTGCCTCACCCAGCTGTCCCTTCTTTACTCTTTGCATTTTGTTTTCTTTTGTTGACTTGTTTGCTTTTCACTGAACAATCACAGCCCAAACTGGGAATCTAATAACTGAGGCAGAAATGTGATATCAATTAAAACAATTATCAAATACCTGATTTCCTATGTGATGATGTAGTGCTAAGCATTGTGTGAAGAGAAAAGACGTTACTTCTGGCACTGTTCTTTATGGATTTGTTATGTAAATGAAGATAGAGAGGCAATATCTGTCCTGTTAATACTGACAGACTTTCTGAAATCTAGTCACAGATTACTGAGAATTCTTATAGTCACAAACTCCTAAGGTATCTGTGGACCACAGGATAAGAACCCCTGATCAAATCCAACCCTAATTCTAGGCATCCACCTCACTTCCTCGATGTCTCCACACATTCTGTCTTCAACTTACCCCCACTCCCTCTTGTTTTAGTTCCTCTTTATATGCTGTCTTTCCATATTAGAATGTAGGCTTCTTCAAGGTAGGGACTGATGCTGGGTTTTGTGGAGCTTCCAGCATGAATAAGTAAAAACCCCACAAAATAATCAATGCTGAATGTTGTGGTATAATGATTGGATTTGACTCTAAAGAAGAAATATGTTAATCTATCTCTATTGAAGAGATGTAAGTGTGGAACACTACTTAAATTATGGGACTTAGTTGCTAAGTTGGCTGTATTTACTGAAGTCTAGTTTTAGAGCTGAAAGGGAAAATTGAATTCAACACTCTTATATTAGAGATGAGGAAACTGAGGCATTGAGAGTTGAATTAACTGGCCAAGGTTAATATAGCCAGAAAGTGTCAGAGATAAGAGTCGAATCCTGTTCTTCTGGTCCTCAAGGTCAGCCCTCTATTGACTACACTATATTGCCTCGTTAACCTACATTATATTTCATCAGCAACATTATATAGAAAATAGACATGTAGGATGTTTTGGATACCCAAGAATCACACGTAATATTTCTAAAGCAAAGTGTGCTATTGAAAAATGAGTTTCAAAAAAACTGACTTAAAGTTAACTTTAAAAGACAATCTATTATTAGATTTAGATTATTAAAATTAGAAGACACCTCTTCATGTGCACATATATGAGTGGTTATTATTAAAGCCTTTATGCCTAAGTGTCCAGGATTTGTTCTTGTGTCTAGATTGCTGGATTTAAGAGTTGGAAAGACATGGTTTTCATTTCTCCTCTGCCCTGACATTTGCTAGCTGTGTTCGCCTATCCAAGTCACTTTGCTATTATGAGCCTCAGTTTCCTCATTGGTAAAATAAAGAGGTTAGTCTCAAACACCTCTAAGTTACCCTCAAACTCTAAATCTATTATTGTTGATTTTATCATGATTATTGTCAGAACTATGTACTTCCAACAATTTGCTATGATACAATATTTAGAAAGATAATAGTGAATATGAAAAGGAGCAAAAGTAGTTTATTGGTCCGTAGAGCACAGTAAACTATTTATATATGACTATATCTATCTGGAGATTCCTTTGTTAAGGAGAGAGTCTTCTATGATTGTTATAATACTTTCATAATTCTTAATTTGTAAGAAATTTCTTCAAAATTTACAATCCTTGATTATCATTGAAGCTGAATCAAATCATAAGATCATGTGTTCCAGAGGTAGTATAGAGAGACCTCAAAGATAATCTAACTGAAACATCATATTTTACAGGGAAGGCAATTGAAGTATGAGAGAGGGGACTCACTAAAGAAATCAAATGATCATTTAACTAAATTTAATCAGTTCCAATTATTCAATTCAAACTTTATATGCATATCTATCATATATTCAGGTTATACATAAATATGACATGTAAAAATAAATGAATATGACTTATATGTAAGTATATATATATATATATATTACTAGTGTTTACAACAGTTCCTGGAATATATTAGGCGCTTAAATACTTAATACTAAATAAATACTTAATACTAAACACTTAAATACTTGTTTTATAGTACCTACATGATGTAATACTTAGTATCAGCAAAATATGAGAGGTAAAGTTGTATAGAAAAGAGGTAGACTTGTAATCAGCAAAACTTGAATTTCATTACCACCTCACACAAATATCAGCTCCATCACCCTGGGAAATTCCTTGACTTCTCCATGCTCAGTTTCTTCTTTCTAAAATGAGAGCAATAGACTAAATGAATCCTTATAGCTTTGAATCGATGGAGCTATGAGTGACTTGCCTAAGCAAATTTAGTCACATCTATGTGAACCGTGTACACAAATGATAAGTCTAAGTTTATATTCTCAACAAAGGAATGTTGGAATATTTCCCATAAAGAATGATCATATAGTTTTTTTTCGAAATAATTTACTATTTCTACATAGGAGACACTGTGGCTTGGCTGATACAGTGCCAGGTTTAGAATAGAAAAATCATGGGTTAAAATCCTGTCTCTAACATCAATTGACCATATATTAAGTCAATCACTTAACCACTATCTGCTCACAAATAACTGCTAAAGATTTAGATAATAAAGGAAGTTGCTCAGAATCCTCCATGCTGATGAAATAATAGATCCTATTCATATGTAAAAGGACTTGGTTTTGAAACATTGCAAAAATCATGTATTTCATTTTACAAGTGTAGAAATGGTCTTACGAATTGTGTTCTGGTGCAATGGTGAAAAAAAACAGAAGAGCTGAGACTCACCTAAGACAAAAATTAATTTATCAAAATGTAAAATATTTACCATGTATAATTTGAAGCACTCAAACAGTGGTTGGAACCTTGTCAGACAACTTGCACTGTAATTTGATAGTTTCCTGAAATGTCATGACAAATTTTGTTCCAAGGCCATGTTGACTTAAAATTAATTACACAAACTTGTATAACCAGAATATGTCACAGCAGGAAAAGGTGTGCTTTATATGTGTGTGTGTGTGTGTGTGTGTGTGTGTGTGTGTATACATATACTGGTCCATTCAGATCCTTAAATATGCAGACCTTATATCTTCCTAATGATAGACAAGGTGCCTCATCTTGCTCTTAAAATCACTGGTAAGTGACAACCACTTTATTTCAATGTGAGAACTCCTCTTTCTCATATTTTTTGTTATGTAAGTTGGTAAAATGACAGACCTAATAAACTGTCATGATCATCAGTGAAGGGACATGTCATTGCTAATTCATATTAAACAGAAAGATTCCATTTCTTCCTTTGAAGATAAGAATAGAAGTTGGAGTCTTTTCATTTCCAATGTAATTTTAGCCCAATGGAAATATTGGTAATACTTTAAACTTTTTTGGGAAGACCAGCATGATAAGATTCTTTGTAGTACCTAAGAATACATTGTCTTGACCTATATATGATAGAAAATTCAAAGGTAGATGATTTTAAAAAATAATTTGATTGAGCATATATTATAAGCATACTTTCTGTTTGTTATTTTCTTTTGTTGTAATTTCATTAATTACTCTGTACTGATAATTTTAAAAATGAGAAGTTGCATATCAGCTTTCGTTTTAGGTTAAAATTTAACAATTCTCAATAATAGCATTGAACTTGAAGTTTAAAGTATAAGTTCACTTTTTCTACAAAAAATAAAAATGTCCTGAATTGTTGTACACAAAATGTCTACATTAAACTTGAAGAAAGTTAAAATGAATTGCATTGTATTCTCAAACATCTGACATTTGAAGATGCCTGGAAGACTTACAAGGGATTCTATCCAAAAGTTGACTCTGTTGGGGGAGGGGAGAGAGGGAGAGGGAGGGAAAGAGAGAGAGACAAGGGGGAAAGAGGGGGCAGGGGGAAAAAAAGGGAAAAGGAGCAGGGGAGAGGGGGAGGGAGAAGGAGAGGGGAAAAACCAAAAGGTATTTGTTGTGTATATGTAATGGAAGAAGGTAATTGCTATGCATTAAGAACATGCTAAGCATATTAAGCATTTCTGGGAAACCAAATATCATGTTTCTCCCTCAGGGATATACATAGTTTTAAATAATTAGTTTATACATAGTTTTAAATAATTCATCTTGCATCAGTGTAGTATTCTCCAGACTTGTGGTTTACCATCCCCCCAAAAGAGGACCTAGCCTCAGAGTGGTTACTGACAGTCAGACCTCAAAAAACTGTTTATGGATTTGAACCACTGAAGGATAACCAGAAAATAATAAAATTGTAGTCATATTTCTAGACTATTCAGACCCTTTCCAATGAAGTCGTTATGAGAGAAATAGAAGCATAAGAGAAACAGAAGCCAGCTTCCAAGGGTTGAGACTAAGCTAGAAGCAAAGAGAAGTTAGCAGGGCTATTGATTTTGTAGTTTAATTTTAAAATTTCAATTACCTAGTTGGAGGCATCCTACTTAAACTTTCCTAGATTCTCCCATGCTTACCACTTCAAATAAAAACTAAGTTCTTCACAAAATGAAATAAAAACATGAAAGCAATTATCCTTCGCAAAGAATTTTGCTATTATGCTCTATAAGGCTTATAAAATAACTCAGATAAATTCACTCAGCATTTAATAAGCACCTACCAGGTGATAAGCCAGTATTTTGTCTCAGTAGGTTATCTGCTACAGCCTACACCTTTGAAATTTGTTTGATTCTGATGATGCTTTTATACTTGGGATTAAAACTTCAGTCTCATTACAATAGATCAGCGGTTCTCAACCTGGGGGTTATGTTCAATTTGTAACAATGAAAATACATCCTGCATATCAGATATTTACATTACGATTCGTAACAGTAGCAAAATTACAGTGATGAAGTAGCAGCGAAAATAATTTTATGGTTGGGGGGTCACCACAACATGAGGAACTGTATTAAAGGGTCACAGCATTAGGAAGGTTGAGAACCACTGCCATAGATGATTTTGGGCTAGGAACTTGTACTTTTTGTTGCTGTTTCTTTACTTTCCATTTACATAACATAGATAAAATGTTTGACCCTTAATACTAAGATAGCTAAATCAAAGAACCTCAACAATGCAGTCAGTGGCACATGACACTCTGAAGGAATGCAGAATCAGAAGTCTTGAGCTTTAGTCCTATCCCTAATTGCATGAATATGGACTTGTATCTTCCCCTTACTCGGGCTCATTTTTTCATTTGTAAAATGAGTAATTTGGACTAGATAATCGCTAATATTCTTACTGATTCTGACATTGTGTAATTCTGTGTAATGTCTTAGGTATGATTCTCAATCAGGTAGAACAACCAGACATAGACAAAAAAAAAAAGTGACATCATATGCTGTTGTTGTTGAGTTGTTTTAGTCACGTCCAACTCTTCAGGACCACACTTGGGGTTTTCTTGGCCAAGGTACTGGAACAGTTTGTCATTTCCTTCTCCAGTTCATTTTGCAGATGAGGAAACTGAGGCAAACAGCGTTAAGTGACTTGCCTGCGGTCATACAGCTAGTAAATATCTGAGGCCTGATTTGAATTCAGATCTTCCTGACTCCAGGCCCAGAATTTTATCTACTGTACCACCTAGCTGCCTAAAATCACATACACCAGAGAGATAACAAGTATAGAAAAATCAGGGCTTCATTTTCGGGAGCCAAATTTGGAGGTTGCTAACAGCATTTGCATTTTTTCAGCACCTAGGGGGAAAAAGAATTTAGAATTTTCATAGCAAGAATAATTAGTTAAAATAGGAAACTACCAAATGTCATTTAGATTGACTTCCTCCCCCATAACTTGCCCATCCCTTTCCTCCTCAGCCTTATGTCAGTAACCCAGCATCGTTGTACACCCCTTATTTTGTTCTAGCACCCTCAACTCTGGGCACTTTTTGTACACTTGCCTCATAAAAATTTCTGATTACTGCTTTCTTATACACTCCCATATGGGTGAAGAAGAAGCTCACCTTTGTGAAAAAACTGCTAAACAGAGAATTCCCAAGATAAGGCTAATTATTTGGACTGTCTTAGAAAATTGTTCCTGACTGAAGCAGCATATTAATTCATTTGGCAAAAGGCATCACTTTTACAAATTAATTTGTAAATTAGTATTATTATTTTACAAATAGCCATGATATTATCTGCCTCCTGTCAATCTCAGATAATTTGTGAGATGATAGGACAGGGTTAGGACCTGGGTCTGCAATCCCACTGGTATCAGGAACTACCAAGTGAAGAAGTCCCTTCTATCAACGTATCTGGCAGCATCTTTCAACTTACACTCTTAGAGTTGTTGAGAGCATTGAGAAATTAAGTGACATGCCCCTAGATCGCATAACCAGTGTATGCCAAGTAGGACCTGAATCCAGGTCCTTCTGACTTTTGGGGTACAATTACTGCATCTTGAGAAATAATACCATCTATTTATATATTGTTTAAAGGTTTATCAAGGATTTCATATTGTCAACCTTCAAAAAGAGTTCAATATAGGAAGGAAAAAGAAAATTAGGCTTCACAAGCTGCTATTTCTCTCAAAGCTGGCAGATCCTGCATATAGAGATACCCATGGGAGTTCATTATGAAAATGAGCCGGCTTTGGGGCTGGGTCACCCTGATTATATATCCGTAGAGCAAGGAAGTGTTTCCTCTTCCTTTCCCCTAACCTGGGATGCCTGTGTCAGCCAAAATTCTAGTTTCTATATTTGTTAAGAATAATATGAGAAAGAAATTTTCTTAATAGGATAGACTGCAAATAGAACAAGAGAAGTGTCAAAGTGCCTACTGAAATTATGGTTCTAGGATATCTGGTTTTTCTGTCATTAACATGACATTGTGTGACATGATATGAAATGACACGTGTCCATAAAATTCCAAGATAAGAAAAGTCCCATTAGTTAAGATAGTTTCCAGTTCGAAGACTCTTGTCCTTAGCAGTCATAAACAGATGTATACTCCCGGTCAACTTCATCTGACCTTGTAGTTGCTATATAGGAAGGAGCATCTTGTGTTCACTCAGAGAGCAGAGCAAAGCATATCTGTTATGTCTGAGAATGCAAAGTATCATGATAGGTTAAGCACAGAGGGAGCCAAAGATGTCTTTGTCCTGATTGCCCATTCAAGGTTTTAGGCCTTTCTCAGGTGAGGGGGGTTCATGCTGATTTGGGGAGGCACCAGGCTGATTCATAATATCAGTCTGGGAAGATAGTACTAGTATTAATATACCCAATTAAAAGATGAGGAAACTGAGGCTCAGCAAGACAGAGTCACTTCCTCAGAATCACATGATTTCACCTTAGCTAGTAGAGCTCAAATCTGTGTCTTCTCTGAAATCTAGGGATCTTTCCACTAAACTATGTTGCCCACCTAAATTGTATAGAGATTTTTAACAATTTGAGACAGACATACACTTTAATATTTTTAACTGTAATTGTATATTTGCTAGCCTGATATGCAGGAGTTTATCATATGCTTTTAAATTAGTAGAAATAATAATAATACTGTGTGTGGCAAATGGTGGATCCAGTGGCAGCTGTAGGAAGACTTGAGTGTTAGATCGCAGTTCTGAAACATGCAGGCTAGTTGACCCTGAACATGTCAGGGAAACTTTTAGTGGCATAGATAACTTTCTAAGTATAGAAGAAATGCTGGCCCATGTAAGGAGGTAGAATTTCTGCATTATGGAATTCCAAGTGTCAATGGAATCATAGGTCCAATATCTCACTATAGCCCTTAGCAATATCACATACTCCAAATCTCTCATTTAATAGGTAAGACAACTGTTGCCTAAAGATGTCAAGTGATTAACCCAAATTCACACAGATGAACAGTGGTAGAACCAGAACCTGAAATTAGTTTTTCTGATTGCATGATTCATGCTCCCTTGATTACAATACATGATATTACCACTCCTAATTTTTTCTTTTTCCTTTTTTTGAGGGAGGAGAGCGGGGTAATTGGGGTTAGGTTACTTGTCCAAGGTCACGCGGCTAGTTTTCTGTTTAAGTGTCTGAGTCCAGTTTTGAACTCAGGTCCTCCTGACTCCAGGGCAGATGCTCTGTGCCACCTAGGCACCCCTCTCACTCCTATTTTTTTAATTATGAAACTGAGGTATGATGAAATTGAATGACTTGGCTAAGATCATATCTTATACAACAACTACTTTTTTCATGGGGATATCGTGTATTATTTTGGAGATGTGTATTTTTTTTAAAAGAGGAAAGTTTCCATTGGTTTATACTGTGAATCTTATTCTGCATTTCAAAATTCAATTTAAATGTGACAGATGGTATGGAGAAAAGGTGTTAGATTTGGTATTACAGGTCCAGAGTTCAAAGCCTGCCTCTATCATTTCCTACTTGTGCAAATTATTTAACTTTTTTTTTTGTTTTCAGCTTCTTCATCTGTAAAATGAGAGGGAGAAGAGAATATTGATCTAGATGGTGTGTGAGGTCTCTTACAACTCTCAGTGCATCATCTCATGACTCAGATTTCAGCATTAGTTCACTAACTTTTCATTTTTGAGTAATAGAATTGAGCTTGAAAGGGGAAAAAAAGTGTTCATAAAAAGGGAAAAAGTCAAACCAGACAGACATGGTGCATAACTCACAAGAATGCAAAATGCTTGTTATGGGAGTTGCAAGTTGTGAGACAGCTAGATGATACAGCAGATAGAGTGTCTGCCCTAGAGTCAGGAAGATCTGAGTTCAAATTTGACCCCAGATACTTTACTAGCTGTGTGGGCCTGAACAAATCACTTAACCCTATTTGCCTCAGTTTCCTCATCTATAAAATGAGCTGGATAAGGATGTGGAAAACCACTCCATGATCTTTGACAAGAAAACCACATATAGGGTTAGACACACCAGAAAAACTACTGAACAAAAGTCACTTTGAAATACAAAGGTTGTGATGTGTATTCTATAGCAGGGATTCAGTGGTTCTTAAACTCTGTGTGTGTGTGCGTGTGTGTGTGTGAGAGAGAGAGAGAGAGAAAGAGAGAGAGAGAGAGAGAGAGAGAGAGAGAAAGAATGTGATAAAGCCTCTGGGCTTCTTCAAAAATACATAGAATTACAAAGAAAATTAATTATATCAAAATGTTTTTTATTACAGTGATGATAAATTACTTGTCCAAGATCATATAACTAAGTTTCATAGGCAAAACTTAAATCCAGGTCCTATTAACTGTATTTTCTTTTGCACATAGTAGGTACATTTGTTTGTTTCATCCAGTCAGTGACTGAGCACAGGAAAGTAATTTTTTTTTACTTTCCTACTAACATGGCTCTCATTCTCTGTTCTCACAATCCATCCCAGATTGACAAAATGCCAGCAGGACTAGCAAACTGAGAGTGTTGAGTGGGAAGAGCCAAACATCAAGATTCTTGAAAAGCCTCATTTATCAACAAATATTTATACGGCACTAGCAGGTTCAAAAAGAGTGAGGGTCAGGGAAACTATTGTTTTTAAATCAGTGAAGTTCTACCAGGAGCAGCAAAAATTCCTGATCTGGGATTCCCCATTGTCTAATGATAAATCATCACGGTTCCTGGTCCAGAGTATGTTACTTTCCTTCTCATTGTTCAGTCATTTTTCAGTCATGTCTGACTCTTCCTGACCCCAATTGCAGTTTTCTTGGCAAAGATACTGGAGTAGTGTGCCATTCACTTCTCCAATTCATTTTTATCCATGAGGAAACTGAGATAGACAGGCATAAGTGACTTGCCCAGGATGATCCAGCTAGTTAAACATCTAAGGCCAGATTTGAGCTCATGAAGATTAGACTTCTTGACTTCAGGCCTGGTACACTATCTATTGGGCCTAGCTGCCCTTCTTGTCACTGCCTCTGAGTAGATATAATAAATTGCTTCTTTGTGGTTTCTAGATAAGAGAAGAATTATTACTTCTATTCAGTTCGATTGAGTGTTTATTTTATGTAATATGAGTAAGAAATAAAGCTAGTCATTAAAGAGTATACAAAACAAATATGACAGGGTCCCATTTATCAGGGTTTCATGCTCTATTTGGGAAGGAGAAACCTGAAAGTTTCATAACAATGGAAAGAAGTGTGTGGCTATGTTCTCAGGGAGCTGACAATGTAGTCCTGGAGATAAAAGGCACTTACATAGAACAATTAAATAGCAATTACAAGGCAGGTTATATAAAGTATGAAACCAAGTACTATGGGGAGCCAAAATATGCAACACCCATTATAAATACTTGACTCCCAGAAGTAAGTAAAACTAAAGATGAGCCTTGAAGGCTGATTGGAAAAGCAGAGAGGAGGGTGAGGAGGGCATTTCAGGGAGGAGGAACAACATGATGAAATAATGATAAGAGAATGTCTGGCTCAACTTTTTGCCACTATTTACTTAAGATGAAATGGACATGTCACTAGATTGAGACAGATCCCACCATTTTTGAGAGTAATCTGGAATTATGATCAAAAAGATATTAAACTATCTGTACCCTTTGACCCAGGAATACCAATATTTGATCTATTTCAAAAGATAATTAGGAAAAAAACCCTATATTTTCTAAAATGTTTAAAGCAGTTTTCTATGTGATGGCAAAGAACTGGAAACTGCAGGAATGTCTATCAAGTGGGGAATGATTGAAGAAATGGTGGTATATTATTGTAATGGAATATTGCTGTGCTTTAAAAGATGATAAACAGGCCGATTTTCAAAAAGACATGGGAAGACTTGCATGAAATAGTGATAAGCACAATTAGCAAAACCAAATGAACATTGCATACAGAAAGAACACTGTTGTTTTAAGAATGATTTTGAATGAATAAGTTATTTTGACTGTTATAAATACCCAAATTAACTATAAAGGACATATGAAGAAAGACATTATTTGCATCCAGAGAAAGAAGTAATAAACAGAAGTATTGAATAATTTTACACACATGCGCATACATATATACATATTTTTGTGTCTAATTTGTGTTTAATGGTAACCATCTCGAGGGCAAAGGGAATGGGGTGGCAAGGAATGAAGAAAAAAAAAGAAATTTACATGATCGTTTTGTTCCTTGTTTGAAAGGAATAGCAACTTGTGCAGAGTACATTTGTAACATATCAATGAAGCATAAAAAGGTTGCATCTTATGTCACTTAAATTTCTGTCTTCCTTCTGACAATGACCTGCCCTGACAAGTAAAACAGCAACCCTGATTGGTGGATATTTAATGATGAGGTGGAGTAAGAGATCTAGACTCCTTCTGTTGGGGGGAGGGGAAATAAGGCAGGAGAGAGAGATAGGAGTGAAAGCTGAGAGTGTGACCTGGCCCTGAGATTCAGTAGCCTCCATTAGTCTGGGTAAGGTAAACCATCCTAGTCAGGATCTCCATGGTCAAGTTTCTCCTTCGTAGACCAGGTCACCGCCAATTTTAATAAAGGGACCAATGACAAATACTTTTAAAGTGCAGAACGATCTAAAGATAGAGTCTGGCTTATGGATAAATAAATAGGCTGAGCCCAGGCCTTGGGAGATGCTACATAGAATGTGATTGAATTCTTCTGCTGGAAGAGAAAGGAGTCTCTATAAGCAAGAGTTAACAGTGCAGCATCAGAAAAAGGAGTATTATATTTTAATATTAATAATCAAATGATAAAGCATAAAAATAATTTTCCTTGTTTTCAAGAATATCCTTCATCCTTTCACAACAAATCTCACTAATCATGATAAGAGGACTGCAACTGTTTTAAAGTTTTGTATTTGGAATTTTATTTTTATTTATTTCCTTAAATATCTCCCAATAACATGTAAACAATTTAGCATTAATTTTTTTTAATTCAGTTCCAAATGCTCTTCCTCTCACTCTTTGTTCTTCTACTCCTCTTTAGAGTTAGATAGAATTTTTCATTATGTGTACTTTGGAACTGTCTTGAATCATTATCTTGATAGTTACATCTTTCATTATTTAGCACAATGTTCTCCTGGTTCTGTTCACTTTGTTTCAGTTCATATAAGACTTTCCAGGGGTGGAGGCAAGAAGGCAAACCAAGGGCAGGCATTCTCCTGAGCTCTTCCAAATTCACTTCCAAACAACATAAAAATAATGCCTGAAAAAGAATTCTGAAATGTGAGAACTAACAAAAGAACAGAGGGAAACAATTTTCTAGTACAAAATAAATTAGAAGGTCAGCAAAAAATGTCTATCTCATTGGAGTGACAGTGGAGCATGGTATAGCCCAGGCCATGGTGTGAGCCAGCAGCAGTCCTTGGAGGCAGCTGAATCAGTGGTAATGATGGCTTCCAGAGCTCTCAGCCCATAGATAAGAAGGTAATCAGACAACTGGTTAGAAGGAGATTGCAAGTGACCCTTTGTTGGCCCTGTGTAATGGTAATCAATTTGTTGGATACTTAGGGTTAAGTGGATAGTTTACTTAGGGCTAAGTAGATCAGATACCTAGGGCTAAGTAGATCAGATACTTAGGGCTAAGTAGATCACATACTTAGGGCTATAAGTAGCACCTAGTAACTTAGGGCTAAGTAGCACCTAGTAACTTAGGGCTAAGTATAGAACTCTGTCCATTGGTGAAAAGAAGTGAACTCCCCTGTTGACTTGGGAGAAGGCTATTGGCTGAGACACTCCCCTGTTGACTTTGGAGAAAGCCAGTGCTTATAAGGAATAATTTTAGAGAGTCAAGACAGATTTTGAATTTGGCTCTTCAGTGAAGCTAACTGAAGACATGAACAGGGTGGGACTTTGTTGGTGGCCTGGCTGATCCTTGAGTTCCAGGCAAGAGAAGTCCTGAAGAGTTTGAGGTGTGCTGAACCCTGTTAACTTCAGTGTGTGCCAGGGATTGCCCTAAGGACTGGACAAGGACCTGGGAGTTCTTCATCCCAGAGGACTGGA
>JAQQSW010007512.1:0-13690 GCA_028646575.1 Pseudocheirus occidentalis | reverse complement strand
CTTGGTTTCTCATAAAGTCATTAGCTTGTACTTGCTCCACTCTAATTCTGAAGGAATTATTCTCTTCAGAATGCTTTTGAGATTCTTTTTCCATCTGGCAAATTCGACTTTTTAAGGCATTCTTCTCCTCATTGGCTTTCTGGGCCTCTTTTGCCATTTGAGTTAACCTATTCTTTTAAAGTGTTATTTTCTTCAGTCTGGTTGTTGACTCTCTTTTCATGATTTTCTCCCATCACTCTCATTTCTCTTCCAAATTTTTCTTCCACTTCTCTTATTTGTTTTTCAAAGTCCTTTTTCAGTTGATGTATACCTTCTAGGCATTCTTCAAGTGTCTTGGAAGCATTTGGTGTGGGAGTTCTAACTGTGTTGTCTTCCTCCCGTTCCATGCTTTGGTCCTTTTTGTCCACAAAAAAAGGATTCTAGAGTTTTATTGCTGTTCTTATTTTGCTTCCTTTTCCTCATGTTGGCCAGTCAATTAATTGGTTGGGTTTTTTTATCTCTGTGAAACTGTGCTTCTAGGGGGGAAAGCTCTTTTCCAAATCACTGGGGTTTTTCCAGCTGCCGGAGCTATTAGGGGGATGTTGCAAGTACCCCAGCTTTTGCTTGCTGAAAGCACACCCCAGGGCCACCACCCAAGACCACGATCTGGATCCAGGCCCCTCAATGCAAGAACACTTGGCCCTGATCAATTGATTCAGCCCCCCTGCAGAGTCCACAGGCCAGGGACTCTGAAGCAGCCCAGTGGGGGCATCCGCTGGTTACAGCAGTTTCTGCCCTTCCCCCACTGCTTCCTTACCCCGGGGGAAGATTGGCTGAACTGCTTTTCCTCCCCCAAATTTAGCTTGAAAGCTTCACTTACTTTCACTGACCTTTAATCCTGGCTTATGCAGATTGCTCCCGGTGCTTTAGATCTTCTCTGTAGTAGACTCACGCTGTGGCTTGGGAGGCTTGGCTCCTCCAGGCCATCCTGGAGCCTGGCCACATGGTGGTTTCAGGCTGGGCTTGTCTCAGCTCCAGGCCTGGGATGAGCCCCTCCAGTCAGCTGCCTTTCTCTAATCCCTATTTTTCACACCTTTCTTTAATCCCTATTTTTCACACCTTGATGTATGTGGAGGTGCTGGAAGCTGTAGATCTTCTCTCTTGTAGACTGGCTGCAGCTCAGCTTGGCTCCTTCCTACTGCCCCGGGGCCTGGCCCTGGTTTCAGTTTCAAGCTGGTCCTGCCGTGATGATCCCCTGCTGCCAAGCTGCCTTCAGCGAGAGATGTGTTTTCTGTATTTTTTGAGTTTGAGAGTCCTAGTATTTGTCCAGCGTCATATTTTTATGGGTGTTTAGGGTGGCTGCGTGGTAGCTGTGGGACGCTGCTGCTTCTAAGCCACCATCTTGGCTCCGCCCCATAACACATGTTTGATAAATGCTTATTGGGTTGGGTTACATTGAAGTGAATGAGTCACTGGGGTTCAGAAGGGAGATTAGAGCTAGATATGTAAAGATGGTTATCAAACTTGTTAGAGCTGATGACATCAGCAAGAAAAAGAATGTAGAATGAGAATAAAAAGGGACTCAAGACAGTCTGGAAATGCATTTACTAAGCTGTGACCTTTATTCCATATGTAGTTACTTATTCTCTCTTAGTTTGGGTTTTCTTATCTCTAACATGCATATGTAATTCTTTTAGTGTTCATAGTGTTGTTAGTTGTTCATAGGCAAAGTGCTTTGCAAATCTTAAAGCTCAAATTAAATAACTGTGAACTGAGTGTGTCACAAAACCTATACCATACAAGTAAGAAGAGATTGAGTTGCTGTTTTATAATTGGACAAAGGGGCAATCAAGAAATATTTATTAAACAGTTAATACACATCAGGCATTTTGCTAAGCCATTGGGCATACAAAGAAAAAGCAAACATAGATCCTACTCTCAAGGTACTTACATTCTAAAGGGAACAGCATGAAGAACCTTAGAGAGGAAGGCAATTGGACAGGGACCTGGAAAGGCCTCTGGCAGAAGGTGCCTTTTGAGTGCAGACTTGAAGAAAGTGGAGGATTATGAGACAAAGAGGTGAGAAAGGAGGAGGGAAGGCATCCTAGGTACTTTTACATAAATAAATAATCCCTAAGAGAAAGTCATTCTTATCTATATATAAATCCCAACCTCCCATTTTAGCAGCTTTTTATTGGTTTCTCCTTTGATAAGCTAATCTCCACAGATGATTCACACAAACCATTGATTAAAATCAGAATGCTTGAACAAAGACTACTGAAAAGACTTCCACCAGGAAGAGATCCATTATTTGTTCATGTGCCCACTCTGGGAGGGAATACAAAATAAGTCACAGCCCCTAGGGTACTTGAAAGGTACCTGATTGATGTCCTGGGCTGGGAATACCCAGAGTTGGGTTCTGCTCCCAAATGGGCTACTAATTCCTTTGACCTTAATCTCTCTGGATCTCTACTTTTCCATGTGGAAAATGAAGGGGTTCAAATAGCATAATCAAAAAGGTCTTTCCTATTTCTAAGATCAAGTACTTTATGACTGACTGGAGAAAAAAGGAAACGTAGTGAAGAGAAACAAAAGGATAATAATTTCTTTCTATTCTATATTATTATGATGATATATAGTGTGTATGTATGTTTATATGTGTATGTGTATATACATACATATATACGCATATGTATATATGTGTGTATATATATGTGTATACATATATGTGTAAAACTATGTCATAATAATAGCACCTGCTTTCCGCGTTATTGTGGGGATAAAAGGAGATAATATTTGGAATGCATGTGACAAATCTTAAAGTCTTAAAGTGCTACACTTTTATTACTATTATTATTATCGCCATTAATAATAATGCACAAAGATAATAAGCACAAAGATATCAGTCTCATGGAAAGCACTAAAAGGATGTCAGAATAAATTGGTTGACTGATGAAATCATCATCCCTGTGGCTTAAGATAAAATTTATAAAGATTAATCACCCAACCTCTTCTTACTCCCAGAGAAAGTCACACAAGCCTAAGCCATGAATGTGGAATGAAATATATTTCTAAGCTCTTCTTTCTCCCATTTACATCTCTTTGCTTCTTGCTCAGTAGCAACATTGCATCTTATAATTACCCATCTCTAATTATAATAGCACAGTGTAGTGGAAATATCCAGTTCTTTTCTCTCACCAATGAGTCCCACTTTTCACTGGTGCTCCTATACAGCTACCCAGATTCATGGCACTACCCTATTGCCTACTTGTCACACAGCTAGTAAGTGTCTGAGGCCAGATTTGAACTCATCAAAATGAGTCTTCCTAATATTATTAGCTTCCTAGAAAAAAAAGGATCATCTGACACTTACTAGCTGTGTGACAAGTAGGCAAGTCACTTGTGTGTAATGTAACATGGATCTGGTTTGATACAAGAAGCCAGGATCCATGTTCTATAAACACTAACACTGTGCTTGCACCATGCTGACAACATCATTATGTAACCAAAGATAATGTAAACTTATGATCTTATTGTTGGCATTCTGTCTTTTTTATGTGTTTATGTATCAAACAAGCACTGGTCAGTAGGTATAGATCAATGCTACTACTCCCTGTCTTGATTGACTGCCATGAGAATAAAGTATGAACCCCCTATCTATGTCTCCACTGCCTTCCTTGGGTCTGACCAAATCCAGTACAAATCTGCCTGGAACTGAGATCCTGTGCTATATCACTTCACCCTATTTGCCTCAGTTTCCTCATCTGTAAAATGAGCTGGAGAAGGAAATGGCAAACCAATCCGGTATCCTTACCAAGAAAACCCTAAATGGAGTCATATTGAGTCAGACATGACTGAACAACAACTCCATTGTCGTTTTTCTAAAATTTGTTATATCAAATATGGAGTGGTAAATGAGTGGCAAGTGAGTTCCAATAATCCTGTTCCTAGGTCATCAGATTTTTTTTTAACTAGATATGTAATTTCATCATTTTAGGAAAATCTTCTCTATACCTCCTCTTAAGGAAACTCCCTCTACTAAAGCAGTTTATAACTTTTCTGCAATTATAACCTTAGAGAGCTGAGCTAGGGCACTGAGTACTTTTAGTGAGTTGCCCAGAATTATAGTCAGTATAAGTTAGAAGAAGTACTTGAACTCCATTTAGGGTTTTCCTGGCAAAAATATTGGAATATTTTGCCCATTTCCTTCTCCAGTTCATTTTGCATATGAGGAAACTGAGGCAAACAGAGCTAAATAACTTGCCCAGGGTCACATAGGCTGTGTCAGAGGTTGGATTTGAACTCAGGTTTTCCAGTATGACTCCAGGCTCAGTACTCTATCCACTGCTACTTAGCTGCTCAATGGAGACTACTGGCAAAGGTGATCCACATTCAAGAAATCCCATCCCCATCTCCAACTTTTCTTCATGACATCATAAACAGATTAAACCATCTCTAGGGAATTCATCTTTAGTCCTGTAACATGTCAATTAAGAAGATAAACTAGGCTACTCAAAGTAGGAGGGAAGAATCTTGGGAAAGAAGAGTTTGCAAGTGGACAGAAAAATGTCAGTGCATGTGAATCCCGGAGAGTTCCCTTAGTAGTGACCAGGCATGCCTGGAGTGCAGAACTCCCACACCTGAGACTGGCTGTTATCCCTCCAGAGGATTTGATTCACTCCCTCAAATCTAATGGCTTGTGAGGATTTGCTCATTTTGGAGAGATTCTGCAGACCCTGCTAATGGCAGTTTAATTTAATCATTTAAGCCTCCTGAGTTTAGAGAGAAATTAGAAAATATTTGCTCTCAAATTAGCTTCACTTGAAGTTTCATGTCACATGTCATTTTTCTGAAGGACTCAGGGGAGGTGAGTTTTTGGTTTGGGTTTTGGGGTGTTTTGTTGTTGTTGTTTTGCTTTTACCTCTTTGTATTTTTATCTAATGTGAAGAGGCATATGGCAACCACTGATATTTCCTTCTTTTTTCACACCTAGATGGGCACACAATCTAGACATACTAATTAGAGCCAGGACCATATGATCACAGAGTCAGAGTTAGAAGGGATTTTAGAGGGAATTGACTCCAATGCCCCTCACTTACAAAGGAGGTAACTGAGACCCTGAGAATCAAGGTGACTTGACCAGGGTCATGCATCTAATAAGTGTCTGATGTAGAAATAATAGACATATTATTCATAGACATCTTGGCAGCCATCGAGTCCAACCTCTTCATCCTACAGATGAGGAAACTGAGGTCAAGAAAGATTAAATGACTTACCAAGGGTCACACTCTAATAAGTGTCTGAGGCAGGGTCTGAGCCATTATTCCTGGTTTTTATCTCAGTTCTTCCACTAGTAGCCATGAGACATTAAGCAAATTACTTAACCTGCACCTCAGTTTCCTTATCAATGAAATGAAGGGACTAGTCAAGTTCTCTTTCAGCTCAAATGTTATATGATCTTCAGTTTCTCAATAAATTCAGTACTCATTTATTTATTGACTTAGCAGAGATGGATAGGTGGTAAATAGAGAAATAATGGGAATGAGAAAACTTAAGGAAAGTAAGTCTAGCACATCTAATTTTTATATTTTATTTTTTTATTTATTTAAATATTTATTTAATTACTCATTGATTTAGCCACTAGAAGATAAGTGGGGAGAAATGAAACAATTTTGAAAGAGTTCACCAAGGTAGCCTAATATTCATAGAGAAAGAACTGGATTTTGGAGTCAGAGTATCTGGGTTCAGATCCTTGCTGTACAACTTATGACATAGTGAATATTACATGAACTCACTAAGCTTTTGTTTTTTTTATCTGTGAAATGGTTAGAGTGCTGGACCTGGAGTCAGAAAAACTCATCTTCCTGAGTTCAGATCTGACCTCAGATACTTACTAGCTGTGTATGAGCAAGTCACTTAACTCTGTTTGCTTTAGTTTCCTCATCTGTAAGATGAACTGGAGAAAGAAATGGCATACCAATTCAGTATCTTTTCCAAGAAAACATCAAATGGAATGACATTTGGACTCAACTGAAAATGACTGAATAGCAACAAAAATGAGAGGTTTGATGATCTCTAATATTCCTCCCAGCTCTAACTTCCAGCTAGAAAAATAGTAGGGTCCATCTAAAGATACCTTCCAAAGGCTGAATAGATAAGTATACATGTGTGTATATATATACACACACATGCATATACACATGCATATAGATATGTCTGTATATATATGAAGCATATATTCATGTGTGTATATACATGCATATATTGAAACTTATTTCTGTGTACAAATATATAAAGTATGTTGTGTCTGTATATGTATATATAATATACATGTGTATACACACACACACACACATCTTTGATAACCTCAGAAAAGGAAATAAAAAAGAGAAGAAATTTTTGATAGAGTAAATAATGATTAGTGTAAGAATGAGTCTTTGTCAAGGGAAGGCACAGAAAATTGCCCAGGTTCATTCTAAACCCTAATGTTATCCATCAAGTAACCTGGAAAGTCCAGATCAGAGAAGGACAGAGGAGTTGTGGGGAATTTAAGAGGAAGCTGAATGTTCTAAAGAACAGCAATTAGTTGTGAGAAAACGGTGTGTGTGTATTTTTCTCCTAAAATTCCTCACTAATATGTCTTCTTATGTCCCTCTTTCTTTAATATCCATCCATTTACGTGTATTTTATTTCTACCTATATTATCTGTAAAGAGAGATGAGATGCCTAATTGTAAACAGAGACTAGTCATCTTATTTTCTCTACATAAGTTTTTCAGTTGCAAGAGGAGACAGATTAAACAGAATGGGTGATCTGTGACAGAGATACAAGTTAAGGGGTAGCCAGTGGAAGAAGAGCAAGCAAAAGACTTAATATGGGAAGGGAGATCAGAGATATTATTAGGATTGACTAAAAGAAATTGGTTGGAAGATGTTAATATGAAGTACGTTGGAGTCCCTTTCCTTATCTGGGGATCAGATGCTACTCTTTAGCATGAGGGGCCTCATTATAGATGACCTCCAAATCTCTTCCAGCTCTAATCCATTAGATTAAGGCCAATACATTGAATAAGAAAAACAAGACAATGACTCACAGGCATCTTCCAGCTCTAATTTTCTAAGTGTATGACTGGGACTGAGCTGGCCCAGATTGACCAAAATGTGAGAAGTCAAACTCTTTGGAAATTAAATGAGCCAAATGTTATTTCCACCCCAGTCACTATAGTGAATTTAAATAAATAATCACTCCATATGAACAAAGAAAGGAGAGTAAGTTCCCAGAATCAGAGATAAAGAATATTGGGATAGTTACAGTATTATAAAAGCAACTTAAGAAAAAGAGGATCTCTAAGACTCAATTTCCTCATCTGCAAAATAAGAAAATAAGATCTCTTCCACCTGTAAATCTATGATCTGATAGCTATAAATGCTAGTCAGCAAACCTTGCAAGGCACCTTCCTTGCACACATAAGTCCTCAATAAATAGTGGCTGTTCTTGACCCAAAGAGATAACACTAGCACCACAGGTAAAGAAAGGCAAAAACAGTTTATGGCAAATGAAGAGGTCACATTTCTATATGGTGTGCTAGGTAAAAAGCCAGCCTCAGAGTCAAGAAGATTTGGATTCAGGTCTTATCACTGTCACT
This sequence comes from Pseudocheirus occidentalis, assembly GCA_028646575.1. Taxonomy (NCBI): domain Eukaryota; kingdom Metazoa; phylum Chordata; class Mammalia; order Diprotodontia; family Pseudocheiridae; genus Pseudocheirus; species Pseudocheirus occidentalis. The sequence continues at coordinate 6,066 of JAQQSW010007512.1, read as the reverse complement.
TACTGGCAGCTCTCTAAGACTGTAGGTTACAGAGAAGGTACTGACCTGGGAGCAGTAGAGGGAGATTCTTCAGCTGGAAATCACAGATCCACCCAGTCACAATAATTCATTCTCCAATTCAACAAGGATTTATTAGACATGTAGGGGGGTAATGATCTTGTCTTAGCTTCTACAAAAAGGACAAGATTTAGCTATGATTCATTAAGCCTAAAGTCTAGTGACGGGATAGGAGATATATACAAATAACTGTATTATGTAATGTTACATGATAAGTTTATTGAGGAAGTAAAAAAACAAGTGTTATATGAATTCTGAGGTAAAAGATCATTACTGGTAGAGAAATTAGGGGAGTCTTTTAAAGAAAGAAAAAAACAGTTTTCTCACTGAGTGGTCCAGTTTGAAGTAGTAGGTCTAATTCCCATATACAAAGCACTATTTTAAAGAAAGTAATTTGGGGATTTGCTGGTTTAAAGGAAGTCTGAGGAAACTGCCCATTCTTAATTTCTCAATTCAACTAGACTGGAGCTAATGACAGGATGCCTGGAACTTAGAAAAATACCTCTGTTCCTCTTACTGTTTCAGGTTTCACACTAGAGTGGTGATGATGTGTTTGTTTGAAATAAAATCATGATCTCCTTTATCCCAGGGATCAAGATACTATGTGATAGGCACAGGGAAAGGTTCCCTTTGTTTAAGTCAGGGGTGGAGAACCTGCAGCTTCAAAGCTACATGTGGTCCTGTAGGTCCTCAAGTGCAGCCCTTTGACTGAATCCAAACTTCACAGAACAAATTCCCCTTAATAAAAGAATTTGTTCTGTAAAACTTGGATCTAGAAGGTCACATGTGGCCTTGAGGCCACAGGTTCAATACCCCTAGTTTAGTTAGACTGAAACACTGATCTCTTTTATGGGATGCAACCATTATAGTTGCTTTCTTAAATAGGGAATACAGAGAATAGAGCATTAGGGTCAACTGAGCAAGAAAATATGAATATAACTTTTAATACTTCTGCATGCCAGCTGGTTTCAACTTCAGCCTTCAAAGAGTAAATAATTTACTGAAAGGTGTGTCATTTCATTAAGGTTCCAGAGCTACGGTTTACTTTAATGACATTTTTTTCGGCTTCTGTTATGTTTTTTTAAACATTAAAAAAAGTCTCTAGATTAATCAATGTGTACTGTCATTTTTGACCAGTTAAAAACTGTATTATATCTCAGCCAAATTTGAGTTCCTTATCACCGAGGATTAAAGTAATCAGTAATGACAAAGTTGTACATTGTGGGGGGGGTTTTCTTGATTTAAAATAACAATACTAATACATACTTCGCAAAATGAAAAAACATAATTGAGTGAAATACATGCTTCATGGTGATCTTACAGCATATGCAACATAACAATGTTTTCAAACAGCTGAAAACTCCCTGCCACTTTTATGATTTCCAGAAGGAAAGATACTCCTTAAATGGGCATAAATGATGTGTGATTGGTAAGAGAACAAGAAAGGCGGCTGAGTCATGGTGACCTGTTGAAGCCAGACTCGAGCGCGCGTGCGTGTGTGCGTGCGTGTGTGTGTGTGTGTGTGTGTGTGTGTGTGTGTGTGTGTGTGTGTGTGTGTGTGTGTGTGTGTGTGTGTGTGTGTGTGTGTGTGGAGAGAAGAAGAGAATGTAGGAAGAGGGGGAGGAGAGCAGAGGGGAGAGGCTGCAACTTTAGCAGAATGTTTGAACAAGACAAAGAACAGTTCCAGCAACCAAATAAGGAAGTCAGTGCTGGAGTGTTTCAGAATAGAAGCATGTTAGGGATTTTAGGAAAGCTGGGAGAAAAATGAGCAAAGAAAAATAGTAAAGAATTTTCGCTTTGCTTGCTTTCACCAAAAATACAAAGGAAATGGTATCTCAAGTTTTTTACACTGAGTGAAAAATGTGAATTGGACTTGGGTTTTTTCTTGCTAATTTTGGATTAGAAACAATGAGTAGTATCTTGATAAATGCATCAGAAACTGAAAATCAGTGATAAGTGTCTTTTAGGTACAATAAATGTTGGTTTTAGCAATTGAACCTGAAAAGACCCATGAACAACCAAAAACCATATTAAGTACCTACTGTGTGCAGAGCATTGTGTTAGGTGCTAAGGGAAGGGGAGAGAGAGAGAGAGAGAAGAAAGGATAGAAAGGAAAGAGGAAAGGAAGGAAGGAAAAGGAGGAAGGGAGGGAAAGAGGGATGAATTAAGAAACGTTCATTAGAATGGATCTCAATATGTTAAAAGTTACCAGGAAAAAAAAAAAGGAAGTACAGTGTGTAGGAAAACTATTGCTACCTGTAAACTAACCTTCCTATTCTCCATTCTCCAAAGCTCCAAATATAGTGTGTATTTCATTAATATTAAATTAATTCAGCTTTTTTAGATTGAGGTGCCTTTTTTTTCACTTGTGATGATGGGGAATTTCAGAAAGTCCCCTGAGAAAATTAGAGACACCAGAAAGCTATGATTGAGAATCACTACTGTAAACACTGCTTCCTCTTTACTTAATTTGTAGAACCAAGGGATGAGAGGGGGGAGGGGTAAAGCTACCCTGGGTAGGAATTTGAGTGACTCACCCACCCCCGACCATAAGATCATGGATTTAGAGCTGGAACAAACATTAGATTTCATCTAAGACAGTCTATCACTTATTTTACAAACAAGAAAACTGAAACACAAAGAGGTCCCAGTCAATCCAACACTTGAGCAGAGAAATGTTAGGAAAAAAAACACAGAGCATACATATAGAAAGGAGAAATTTAAAGCTAAGTGGAAGCAACAGAAGTGAATGAATCTAGGCACAAAGATTCACAGTACCACTACTTTATATCATGGGCTATAAATTGGTGATTTAAGGTTTTAAAAAAATTCTTACTCAAAATACATGTCTAGTATATTGGCAGCTGAAATCCTTTTGGGACTGCTATTTAAGCAGCTGCTAATGCAGTGTCTGTCCTAGTCTTAGAAAACTTCGAAGATCTGACTGGGATGATCTTTATGCAGCTGGTAAATGTTTGAGGGATGAGGTGCATGGAAGAGCTGGGGTAGGGGGTGGGGAAGGACACACAGGCACCAGAATAAATCTATATGGCAAACATGTGTCAAAACCTGAATTTTTAGATGAAATAACTGAGAGGTCCTTTTAGGCTCAAAACTTTGTGATCCTATGTATGATAGTTTGTTGATACATAGATTTTGCTTAAATTCAAAACTTCATTTCAAAAGTATTTTTCAAAAATGTGGTTTCATCTCAGAAAGAGGCAAGGTGATGTAATAGTAAGAAAGTTGGCATTGGGATCAAAAAGATTTCACCTGGTTCAAATCCTGTCTCTTATTACGGAGTGATTATGTTAGCCTGGGCAAGTTATTTATTCCCTCAGTGCTCTAGACACCTGGAGCTAAGATTTTAAGTTACAGAGATGTCAAATTACAGTGGTAGCCAGAATGTCCTCATCTGGGAGTCCTCCTTCATCTGTGACATCACAGACCAATCCCTACCCTTTAAAAAACATTGGCAGGGGCAGCTAGGTAGCACAGTGAATAGAACATCGGCTCTGGAGACAGGGGGATCTGAGTTCAATTTAACACAAAAACTAGCCATGTGACCTTGGGCAAGTCACTTAACCCCAGTTGCCCTACCTTCCCCCCTCCAAAAAGAAAATTATATATATGTACAGTTTTTGTTCTTATTATATATTTATCTCTGGTTAGCAATGGAAAGACACTATCTGAAACTGAAATAGTTGTCTTTACTTACTGATATGATTGGATAATTTTTAAATCGCCAAATGGTATTTAAAAGAAAAAGACACCCAAGTTGACAAATATCACCTAAGCACCAGGCTTGCAGAGATACTTCTCAGTTATCCTTTTATGTACCAGTGATTAATGGTAACCACCTCTAGGATGAGGGTGGGGGAAGGAAGAAAAAAAAGAAATTTACGTGATAATTTTATTATATATTTAAAAGGAATAGCAAATAGTGCATAGCAAATTTGCAGTTTTGTGTACAATCATCTTTTTATTACTGTGTTATGGAAATGCTTGTTTTATTCCATAAATTCAAATTAATTAATTAATTTTAAAATATCCTGATTGGCAAAGGCTCCAAAATCGACTATTTTTATTTGAGATTATAAAATCAGCATTGGTAATAATTTCCATTTAAAAGGGGGAAAAGACAAGGCATCTTTACAAGGATCTAATTCCCCAAAGAGTTATTTACATAGCCTGATGATTTGAGGTCAAGGACTTAGAATTCTAATCACTATTCTGTCACTGAACCCCATCTCTGACTTAGGGCAAGTCATTGAATCTCTAGATATTTCAATATTGAAGATCTATTTACTAGAACGATTGGAAGAATGTTATAAAGTTCTTTGTATTAAACTGCTTGATGAAATTATTCTCTCCACATGGAGAAATAGAATAAATGAGGCTTAGAAAACAGAAATAGTTTCTTTTCCAAGGTGTCATGCATCAAGGATAAACAATGATTTAGTAGAGGTTGGGCATATCTTTTTATGATATTAGAATTTTCTGAAATGAATGATTTTTAAATCATTAGCTATTAATTGGGATAGCAAATATTTTTATTATACATAAATTATTTGGTAACAAAAGTGCTATCCACTCACTGTCAAAAAATTAAATTGCCCTGGAAAATGTTTTGTAATTGAGAATATACATCACATTAGCATAGATTCCGAGCTATAAGGAAACTCTGAGACCTTTGTCTTTTTTTTTAAAACCTCTGTAACTATTAGTTTATTAGTATTATCCAGGATTCAGATGTTCAGTATTCCTCCTGAAATTAAACATAAACAAATGCAAAACTGAAATTAGAACCTGAAAGTCAAAATTATATAACAAAACAGTACTCCATCACAAAAGCATGTAAAATTACAAGAATGCTATTTTAAAACACTGGCACTTAAGAGAACCATAATTTCAAAACCACAAAATTGCCAAATTGTCTCCCAAAATGGTAAGCAGGTAAACATATAAATGGTCAGTTCTAATGAATACACTGTTAGCTTTGGTTTTGGAAAGGAAAAAAGATTTGATCAAATCAGAGTTTTGGTCTACATTTTACAATAATGTCAAATTTTAAGTGTATTTCCCATCAAGGTCTATTTACATACAGTTACACATTACAATTTTACTACAAACCTTAATGGGAAGATTATGCCTTACTTTATAAATGAGATAATTATGATTTTGTTTTGAACCAACAAATCCAATCTAGATTTACATAGTTGTAAATGGTACCATACAGAATCTTAAGTTTCCCAAGGTGCCATTCACTGCTAGCTCTTTATACTATAAGCCTACTTAGCCTTCTGTAAGTCTACTGCCAAAGATTTGCATGGCAGTCTTGTATTTTCAACTCATGCTTTTGGGGTACATTGAGACCTTTGTCTTACAGAGAAAAGAACCAAGACCCCGAAAAGTCATGACTTTCCCAAATTTGAATAGAAAGGAAGAGACATACTACCAAGAAAGTATTTATATTAAGAAGAAATTCCTGGTAATAAAGAATTTGTAATGATTTATTGATGATCAGCTTCCTCCCCTTTCTCCCTCCCTGACACTCCAATAGAACGTTTTGGGGAAATTCAAGTCCTCAGGTGAGTAGCATAAAGATGGATCTTTACAGCTAAGAAGTATGTACAATTAAGCAAAATAAATCAACACACTGGCCATGGCTGACAAACTGAATACCTATCATTCATCATTAAGATGTGGGAGGAAGTTTCACCATCAATCCTCTGTAGTCACAATTGGCCAATGCTTTGGGAAACAGAAGGATTAATGAACAAATGGATCATCTATACAAGTGTCATGATGTAGTTGCAGAAAAGTTCTAAAATGGAGTCATAAATTCCAAAGTTCTTGTCTTTGCCCTGACACTGACTCTTTCGACATTAACAAGTCACCACCTCGAAGGGAATACAAATGTATATATATGTATACTCACACATATGTCTATATAGGAGGCTATATATGCATATGAATACATATCTGAGCATGTGTATATATGGGTTT
>JAQQSW010007511.1:0-13690 GCA_028646575.1 Pseudocheirus occidentalis | reverse complement strand
CTAATTCTGAAGGAATGATTCTCTTCAGAATGCTTTTGAGATTCTTTTTCCATCTGGGAAATTTGACTTTTTAAGGCATTCTTCTCCTCATTGGCTTTCTGGGCCTCTTTTGCCATTTGAGTTAATATATTTTTTAAACTGTTGTTTTCTTCAGTCAGGTTGTTGACTCTCTTTTCATGATTGTCTCACATCATTCACATTTTTCTTCCCAATTTTTCCTCCACTTCTCTAATTTGTTTTTCAACGTCCTTTTTCAGTGGATCTATTGCCTCTAGGCATTCTTCAAGTGTCTTGGAAGCATTTGGTATGGGAGTTTTGACTGTGTTGTCTTCCTCCTGTTCCATGCTTTGATCCTTTTTGTCCACAAAAAAGGATACTGGAGTTTTATTGCTGGTCTTATTTTGCTTCCTTTACCTCATGTTGGCCAGTCAATTAATTGATTGGTTTTTTTTAGCTTTGTGGAACTCTTCTTCCAGGGGGGAAAGCTCTGTTCCAAATCACTGGGGTTTTTCTTGCTGCCAGAGCTATTAGGGGGGGTGTTGCACCCCCCCCCAGCTTTGGCTTGCTGAGAGCGCACCCTTGGACCACCACCCAGGAGCACAATCTGGATCCAGGCCTCTCAAAGCAAGAGCACTTGGCCCTGATCACTTGACTCAGCCTCCCTGCGGGGTCCACAGACCAGGGGCTCTGAAGCAGCCCAGTGGGGGCAGCCGCCCGTTACAGCAGTCCCTGCTCTTCCCCCAGTGCTTCTTTGCCCTGGGGGCAGGTTGGCCGAAATGCTTTTCCTCCCCCAAATTAAGTTTCAAAGTTCCACTTTCACCGACCTTCTGTAATCCTGTCCTGCTAGATGTGAAAATCCCTCCAGGTGCTGTAGATCTGCTCCCTGGGGTTGACTCACACTGTGGCTTGGGAGGCTCGGCTCCTCCTGACTGCCCTGAGGCCTGGCCACGGTTTTGGTTTTGTGCTGGGCTGGTCTCAGCTCCTGACCTGCTAGCCTATGTTATGAGCCCCTGCTGCCAAACTGCCTTTCTCTAGTCCTTGTTTTTCATGCCTTGGTAGATATGGTGTTGCTCCAGGTGTTGTAGATCTTCTCTCTTGTAGACTGGCTGCAGCTCGGCTCCTCTGGGCGACCTGGGGCCTGGCCATGTTTCCGTTTCAGGCTGGGCTGGCCTCAGATCCCAGCCTGCCTCAGTAAGCCCCTCTTGCCGAGCTGCCTTCAGCAAGAGATATGTTTTCTGTATTTTTGTGAGTTTGAGAGTCCTAGACTTTGTTGAGAGTCATATTTTATGGGTATTTTGGTTGGTTGTGTGGGAGCTGAGCGACCTTGCTGCTTCTATGCCGCCATCTTTTTTATATTCTTAATGTTGAGGTTTAGGGGTGCTTGAGACCCCAAAATACCAACAAACCAAGTCCTGCCAAATGTATTCAATTCAAGCCTTCTCTCAGTCAAAGCAAAACAAAGTTTATTAAAGATCCACCAAAATGAATAGAGTCTTAAAGAGCTTAAGTATTTGTGATACTTATGTTGACAAGAGTGCCAAAATAATCTGACACACTGTGGAGGTAAGATGAAGGTAAAATGGATCCTATATACAGAAATACTATGGGAGAGTTCTAGGTGGGGTCTAGAGAAGGGGTTTGGGGAGGGTCTTGAGGAGTCTAAGGAAGATATTGACTACTAAAGTCAGATTCCAGCAATGGGATTAAAGGTAGAAAGTAGCTGAAGTCTACCTGTAGATGACAGGCTAGTTTAAGGGTAACAGATTTGGGTATAGATATTTTGATAGGATCATGGGTGGGAAGTAGCTGGATAATGGAAGGCTAGGCTAGGTTAAGAGTAACAGATTTGGGTCTAGGATAATGAAAGGCTTATGGCCACAGGCAAATGGCTCATCAAGTGGGAAGATTCAAGGGGGTTCCCAGAACCTAAACCCAATCATTAATGTTCCATCAATGCTCTTTACTTATTTTTTCTTTTTTACTCCATAACTTTGACTTTCCACAATTTCCCCCCCTTCTCAAATAGAAGCCTTCCTAACAAGCATAGTCATGTAAAATCAAATGAGCATATTGACTATGACTGTAAGTGTATATTTCTTCAAATCTCTATTTTACCACCCTACCTCAAAAGGAACAACAGCTATGGTGGTTAGGGGAGTGTCAGAGTGAAGAGCAGTGTTGGGTTTGGGTTTTTCTTTTTTGAAGGATGGTAAGTATATGAACATGATTATAAGCTTCAGGGAAAGAGTTACTAATTGGAGAGAGAATTAATATGAGAGGAAAGAGAGGGACTGATCAAAGAAACAGACTCCTGGAGATGACAGGAAATGATGGGATCAAGAACACTAAATACCAATGGACTTGGAGACAATAGTATTTAAAATTCTCAAAATATATATAAATGTATTTTGTGTTTAAGATCTGCAAAGGCATATAATGTTTGTGCATCCCTTGTTCTTAAGCACTGTGTCAGAATCCAATACATCCTTTGAAGATCATATTAAATCCTCCCCATTTATAGCCCAAAACTGCGTATACCCTCTGATCCAGCAATACCACTATCAGTTCTATATCCCAAAGAGATCATTAAAAAAAGAGTAAAGGACCCACATGTACAAAAATATTTATAGGAGCTCTTTTTGTGGTAGCAAAGAACTGGAAATTAAGGGGATGCCCTGCAATTGGGGAATGGCTGAGCAAATTGAGGTGTGTAAATGTAATGGAATGCTATTGTTCCATAAGAAATAGTGAACAGGCAGATTTCAGAAAAAGCTAGAAGGACTTGCATGAACTGATACTAAGCAAAGCGAACAGAACCACCAAAAATATTGCACACAGTAACAGCAACACTGTGCAATGATGTACTTTGTTAGACTTAGCTCTTCTGAGCAATGCGATGATTTTAGACAATTCCAAAAGATCCATAATAGAAAATGCTGTCCACATCCAAAGAAAGGATTATGGAGTCTGACTGCAGATTGAAGCATATTATTTTGTTGTTATTGTTTTGTTTTTCCTTTCTTGTGATTTTCCCCTTTTGTTCTGATTCTTTTTCACAACATGACTAATGTGGAAATATGCTTAATATGCATGTATAGTTTATGTTATATTGCATGCCATCTTGAGGACAGAAGAGTGGGGTAGAGGGATTTAGAACTCAAAATCTTATAAAAGTGAATGTCAAAGACTAAAAATTGATTAATTAATTAAAACAAAAATCCTACCCATCTCTATGGATCTTTCCATGCCATCCCAACCCATTTGTAAGTGACCTTTTCAAAAACTCTGAGCTCCAATAGCACCTATTTTGTGCATCAATATTCACCACTCCATATATATTATATTGTTAGTTAATTTTAAAATATGCATATGGCACGTCTCCCAAATAGATTTTGACTTCTTTGGGATCATTTTCTTTGATTGTCTGAAGTTCCTAGAAAAGTTCCTTGCAGCAGGAGTGGCTCATTTTACTGTACTAAATTTCATTAAAGTAACTTTTGAAGATTTCATGTGGACTTTACATTTCCTAGTACCATATATCACCTTTTAAAACAGCAAGTTCAACTAGAGCCAAATGAAAAATTTCTCCCTAATCTTTATCCAGGATTTTAAGCAAGTTTTATCTATGTCATATCACTTATACCATTTTCAGAAAGAGGGGGTAAAAAGTGTTGTTTATAAAAAAGGAAGGGACATGAAATGGTCTATGATATTATTTAAATCTGGATTTTAGTCATATTGTTCTACCTATATTTTTATGTTAAAAGACTCTTTAAAAGATTCTTTTCTGGATAATAACTATAATATTTACCCAGTACATAATATAGTAGCAAGAGAACTAGACAGATTATGGAAGACATGGGTGGAACTCCCATCCCTGACAATTATCAGCTACTTGACCACAAGCAGGTCATTTAAATCTGTTCAATGTACATGTTATTTATATAATGGTCCATGTTACCTTTATTATAGAGTTCTTGTGAGGATCAAGTACAATAATGTCTATAAAAACTTTTGAAAAACTTAAAGCATTTTCTGACTTTCTGCCATTATTAGACAATATATTTCTAGCCATCTTTTTTATGTGGAGTAAAATAATGATTTGATCACTTGCAAGGCTATGAATATTTGAATTTATTTCTCTGGAGTTCCATTTTTTGTTTTTCAAGGCTATGTACTACTTTAATCATTTAGTCATAAGGTATTTTATCCATTTATTTTTAGGTAGCTAATTTAAGTTTAGGTTTAGGTAGTTGCCAATCACTAATTTTAATATCATAAAGTTTGGGGGGGAAAAACCAAAGAATCAAGCCAGAATTGTCAGTATTAATAATCTCTCCTGCTTAGTGCCTGATTCTTTGTTCATTTTTTATTCTTGATCTTGTTAGTCATAACAGTATATTTGTAATTTGTAACTATCCATTGAGTATAGATTTATATTTCTTATTCTTAATTCTCAAAGGGAATTCTTTCAGTTTCTATATTTAAAACAAATCAATCAAATTGATTTTTAATTTTCTGGCTCTGAAGTTTATTTTCCCCTTTGAGTGCATGGTCTTCAATAAACCCAAAGGTTTCTCTACACCACCAAATAGCCATACTGCTTTTCCTCTCCTGAATTATTCAAATAGTTGCAATAATAATTTAGACTAAGGACTAAATTACCATTTAAAATTATTTTACTCTATTCTGGATACATTACATTAATGTCTTCATTTCTTTGAAATCTTGAATTCTATAAACATTTCTCCCTAAAACACCAGAGACTGTATGTCTTAAAATGTACATTGTAGGAATATATTGCATAAAAAAGGACTAAAAAATGCTGTTAAGCTCTTTAAACTGTCAACTGAATTCTGCACACTACACTTATTCTGTTCCCATTTGCTACCAAGGAAAAGTGCAAAGTCAAACATCTTACAAAAGGCACCATAAGATGCATGTAAATGAGACCACATTTCCTCAGGGTCTATCTTCCATTTGGTAGTGCAGTTAAGTGCTCCTTCTCACTTAGCATGGTTTGAAATGTACAAATAGAAATTGAGAGCAGTGAAAATGCCATTCGTTTGTGCTTTTCTGCAGGAAAAAAAGAAATCAAAACAGATTATGCTGTCTCCTTTAGAAAGCAGAGACTTGATTAATTAAACAATTACTTTCTCTCAAGGAATACAAAACAATAAGTGTAGAAACAATGTCAGCATGAGCTCACAGACACAGAAAGTAATCAATAAGAAATGACCAATTTTAGCATCAAAGATTAGAGCTAAAAGAATCCTTAAAGGTCACCTAGTCTAACCTCATTATGCTAATGAAGAAACTAAGTCCTAGAGAAGCTAAATGATTTGCCCCACGTGTGATATAGAGTTGAAGTGGGATTTGAACCCTGATTCTCTGACTCCAGAACCAAAAAGCTTTACACTCACACACACACACACACACACACACACACACACACTTCATTATCTTGAAGGCTTTAAAATCTTTTCCTCTTTTCTTGTTAATGCTATACTAACAACTGGTCATAGTTTATTTTCTGAAGATGGAATCCATAGGGGAGTTATTTTGAGTCAAAAGTCATGCCATTACCCTTCAAAGTATATTCCATTAGAGAATTACCTTCTCCAGCATTATCAAATATAAGAGTTATAGAACAATGAAGCTAGAAAATACCACATTATTTATGTTGTGGCTCACTGTCTGTTGCACTGCAAAAGACAGGCCCTAAGACTATGTCAACACATTCTAGATGAAGGGGAATTGGTTAATAATTGTGTCTGGACAGTATCAAATAAGAGGGCAGATTTTGTCATTTTCCGCATAATTTATACTTTTTAAACAGTAAACTCTGATCATTGAGACCAAAACCTTAGCTCTGGGCTTTTATTTAATTAAATAATCTAGATCACCAAATTTCCCCTTTACTTAAAGATGTGAAGACATAGCTTTAGGTTTTCATGACACAGTTGATATCTTTTTCCTTTGCTGAGTGTATGTCAGTTTTTACATGTAAATTGTCATCTAAATGGGATAACTTGAAGGATAGGAAGAAAGGTTTGCTGACTCGAATATGCTTGAAATTCCATTAGTATAGCAGAGTAGTTAATCAGGAACTGCTACACTGAGGTCACAAGGTTGGCATCCTTCCACCAATCCTTGTCCATTACCTGTCCTCATGGTATGCCCTGGATTCATTAATCTAGGGTTGTCTGTCTACTCGGCAGGATAATTATGCTTCTAGGACTTCAGTTCTACCCTCACCTCAGATTCCTGAAGGAGCAATTCTATTTTGGGCTCTTGTCTAAGGGATTCTCCAAAAAAAGAGTGTGGGAAGAAGGAGGAACCCAAAGTAGAAAGATGAATCAAGATAGGAAAGCCAATTCTAATCCTATTCAGAAAGGGAATGTTAAGCAAAAAAGAATTATAGAATAATTACAATCAGCTGAGAGACAAGCATATATGCCTCCTAGAAACATTTCCAATTAGGTTGTTCATTAGCTATTTTATATTTCACCTCACTTTAGTACAGTCGAGATGGTTTATATTTTTCTAGTAATTTCTTTTTTGACGGGTAAGCCATTTCTTTTCACTCGGGCTGGGGCTGCCTCAGTTGATTTTGGTATTTCCACCACTACTGCATGAACAGTCTATATCCCACAGCTCCAGTGCCAAGGATGAGGAAATGGAAGTAGCTGCCTTTTGAAACACAAAGCCCTGCACCCAAGGATATAAGGTGGAAATAGCAAGCAGTCCCATTCCAGTCAAAGGCTTGACTAAGAGGGTATGTGTTCAGGAGCCATCCTGGCTTTTGAGAGGGTGAGAGAACATCTTTCTGTCCTCACAGATAAAAGAATAGTTTTTACATCTCCAGGCCAGGAGGAAGGATAGAACTGAGGGTCTGGTATTGCCTCTTTAGTATAAACACATAATTTTAACTCAATAACCTAAAATTTTATTTCATGATGACAGGAAACAGAGACTATGCACCTACTCTGAAATGAAGAAGGGACAAATCCCTTTCATCACATATCTCCAAAGGGATGCTACATTAGCAAAAATTCATTTTTGTTAAACATAGCCATTCCTTTCAAAATGCAAAAACTCATTAGTATCACTGAGTTTTTAAAATCTCTTTATCTAATTTCAGGAATATTATTGTTTCTGTATCACTTGATCAACCTTACCCAGTGTTAGGATGACTAAAATAGTTTTGTTGACAGTTCCAACTTAGACAGTTCTCTTTGGCTGATCATTTCTGAGAGGGAGATTGATGTAGTGGGTAAAGAGATAACCTTGGAGTCTGGAAGATTTGAGTCAAAGATCCATCTCTAATGCATACCAATTGTATGACTCTAGGCAAGTCATATAACCTCTCAATGCTATTAGTGTTTATTTGATTCATTGTTACACTTTTGTAACTCTCTTTGTATATGACATTAACGTCTATTAGCATGAGAAGTAGAAGACATATTAGGTAGTGTACTGAACTGAGAGTCAGGAAAACCTGGGCTAGAATCTTACCTGTCATTTACTAGCAGTATAACCATGGGAAAATCATTCAATCTTTATGTAAACTGGTGAATGTTTAACAACTAACTTTGCAGGGAAAAAAATGTAGTCAACACACTTCAAAGTTTAATCTGAATGATAAATATGTTTTTCTGTCACTTTCTTAAGTCTATAGTCAGAGGCTCTCAAACTTATATGGCCACTGGCTCTTTAAAAAAAAATTAAGTACCCTCCTGGAAATCTACTTTCTTTAATCCTTTAACTTTTTTAAAAAAATTTGCATCATTTCAAAAAAATATTTTTAAATGACATATCTTAAATTTAATAATTCATTGCAAATTTGTGATTTTTTTTCTGCATTGAGATTTTGATGATATGATATTGTGTCAGGTAGCCATTCAGTATCATATTGTAAAAAAGTCATTGTATGCACATATTCCTGTCGATGCGCTCTGGATTTCCTGGCAATGCACAACATGCTCACCAGCAAAAACTTGCTTGAAAGAACTGTCGGCAGACCTGACTACTGATTGGTTATAACTTGCGTTTTGTGTGTTTATTGGGAAAATAATGTAATTACTACAACTTTGATTCTGTTATATAGTAGATGAAACATGCATGAATGGTTTTTCAAAATCTTATCTCCTGTTCTTCCCTTATGCTTCCAGAGACCCCTTATTTTTATTCGTCACTCTGCAATTGCACCCCAGGCTACTACCACCACAACATCCCCAAGGGGGGGGCTATCACCCACTTTGGGAACCTCTCTAGATAGTCAATAAAGCCACAAAGCAGGCCATGAGTTGTAGTGTTACCAATGTGGAAATATTCACACTGAAGAAAATTTCACAATCTACTCTTGAGACTCGGTCTGAGCTGGCTCCAGCACACATCACCTACCTTTATGCAACTTAGACAATTGTCTAAGATTTCTATATCGTCACAGAAAAGTGTATGTAGTGAGCTTGCATTGTGCAAGTGCAAATATGCCCAAGCTATATTTTCCTTGGAACTTTTCCTTAAAGTTGTTTTGGAGTCATCTTCTGGTTTTGTGCCTTGGGCATCCCTGTCACCATAATAAATAGTTCTTTGTGATGGGATTCTTTTTGTTTGTTTGTTTCCTCTTTATTCCAACTTTACTTCTTGACTTTGAACTTTGTGTTAGGGTCAGGATCTGCACACTTCTGGTGGGAGTTTGGACCATGCTTGGTCCTGTTTTCTGTTCTCTCATTTCTTCTTCTTGCTTTCTCAGAGTATTGACTTATATTATTCAAAGAACTAAGGGACAGCTCAGTCATGACACATAAAAGCTTTCAGTCCCCTGAAAGTGGTTTGATTGCTGCCCTCCTGTGTTGAGCTTAGCAAGTTCCTGAAGAAGCAGCTTTAGAACTGAGTAATACAACTGTGAGCTTGTTTCTGTTTGAGTTCCAAAAGACTAGATTCAACCACCATCAGCTAGTTAGTAGGCTTACAAGTTCAGAGTGACAGAACTAGAGGGTCCCTGTTTGTCTGAGCTCTCTGCAATGGTTCTTTTTCTACAGGTTTCAGACTGGGCTGGAGGCTATATCTCAGACCCAGCTCTGCTCTCAGGGTAGGAGCCACACAGCTGCTGCTCTTTTTTTTTTCCTTTTTTTGCCCAGTATACAATCTCAACCTATAACAACTCCTTACTACCCCCTAGGTACAGGTTCCCTTCTCAGTTCCCACTGGATCTGTAACTCAGCTCTAGGGTACAAGTAACTATTGGCAATTGTTCTTGCTACCTGCACAGCTTCAGACTGCTCTGCTGCATCCAGGACCTCTGTCTGACTTAGTACACAGCTCTAGGCCCTCTTCTTGAAATAGAGTTCAGTGTACAGTCTGAAAGGGTTTACAAGGTCCACTCTTCACTAGATACATTCCTCAGTATCCATGGGCATCTCTTTCTGACTGCCTGCTGACCTGGGCCAGAAAAACAAATCACTGATCTTTTCTTGAATTTCCTAATCAGGACATGGTCATGTGAATTTTTCTATATCTTTGTGGAGCAGTTTTGAGGAGGAGCTAGGCTATGCTTCTTCCTCCTGTTCCACCATCTTGAATGGTCATCAATCTCAGATTGGTAGAAATGATTTCCAATGTCTGGAAATCATAGATCTGTCCCACATTGATGTCTTATTTTAATATACATCAATATACTCTTTGTCCTTCTTAAAAGATTAAGATAGTAGAAATTATTTTTAAGATGCCAATATTATCACTACCCTTTGACTAAAGATATTGTATACAAATAACTCAGAAAAGGGAAAAGCCTGAGAGAAGGACAGAAAGCAAGTTAATTCTACTAAGTATTCTAAACTCAAGATGTGAAATTTGGAACACAGTAATAAAAATGGTGAATATATCTTATATTTTAATATTAAAACAACATTGTTAAAGCACTGGTTTACATGGAATCTATTAGCACTGACTCATTAATCTTTTTACCATTCATGGAGAAAAACTACCTTTAAAGTACTGCTTGAATTCACACCTCAGAAAACTGAGGTTTCCCCCCCTTTTATTTGGCATATCAAATAAATGCTATACATAAGCAGGGGGAAATAGACTTTTAATGAAATAGAAAATTTTCAAGAAGAAAAGACGGTAGCTGAGTAACTGTAAATATCAGATTCAAGAGAAATCTAGATCATATGTTTGAGAAGTTAGGAGGAATTGGACAATTTATTTGAGAAACTGATTAATCAGAACTAACTTTTTTTTCAGAACTTTAATGTCCTCAAAGTGTATTTAGAGAATTTTTTTTAAGGATTGGTTCTACTCTGAGTTTTAGTAGAGGAAAGAGAAAGGAATATTCAAAGGGCACACTAATATAAAAGGAGGGAAAGTTTTTCATATTTCTCCTAATTGGCACTCATCTAGAAAAAGTAATACAAACATGAAAGAGGACCTAGAAGGAGTGGGCATTGGATTAATCTCCAAGCAAATACAGATAGTTCGGTATAGAAGTGTATCAGACTCAAGGAGGAAACAAAAGAGGAAGGGGAAAAGGGGGAATAATGCTAGGAATAGTTGCAAGCAAATCTCTGGTGAGGAAACACTATCAGTACAGACTGATAGCTCTACCTTAAAGCCTTTGAGAATTGCCTGGAAAATTCGAAGGTTAAATGGCTTGCCCTGGGTTACACAGGCAGGTTCAGAATGTCAAAGGCTGGGTTTGAACCCAGAGCATCCTTATACAGACGCTAGTTTGCTTCCTACTATACCCCTTCATCTTTCAAAGGCAGGTAAGAATTTATTTCTGAAGTATAATACAAATATATACAAGAAGGCTTTAAAGTAAGGAAAATGCAAAAGGAAGAAAACAGTTTTTGTATAGTCACCTAGCTATATACCATAAAGAGTAACCAAAATGAAGGAAGAAAACACAGCACTTGAGACACCTCTCCAATACATCAACTTCAATTAAAAAGTGTTAGTGAGACCTAAGGCCTCACATAACTGTGCTAGAGGATCTAATATAAGAAGGCACACTTGATCTTCTATTTATCATTGAGGTTTAATAGGATGAAACCTGTGACTTGAGTATGGCTCTGAATAGTTATAGCTTATTCAAAATTAACATTAAAACAGTTCTTTATTTTTTAAGTAGGCCTAAAGCCACTACCTTCTTCACAAGTTTCATTTTGGGACAAATTGAGGTATTTATATGTCACTGAACAATCAGATAATGCTAAAATAGCAAATATTTGAAATAAGGATACAGTGTATCAGCTTCTGTAGACATTTTCCCTCTCTTTTCCATATGTAAATCTGTTTGATCAGGAAGACAGAGTATTATGACTCAAGTGAGCTGCAAAAATCCACTGAACTAGAGAAGCCCCAGCTCCATATGAATGAGACATTTTATACTTTTCAGTGAATATGAAGATGCATTAGAGAAGCAGGAACCAATCAGTTCTCTAAGACAGCTAATCTCCTTTAAGAAAAATTAATCCTAGTTGCAAGAAGGGAGGAGGAGGCATAGATCTAAAGCACATTGGTCCTAAGGATCTTCTAGGGCAGTGGTTCTCAACCTGTGGGTTATGTTCAATTTGTAACAATGAAAATACATCCAGCGTATCAGATATTTGCATTACGATTCATAACAGTAGCAAAATTACAGTTATTACAGTTATGAAGTAGCAACAAAAATAATTTTATGATTGGGGGTCACCACAACATGAGGAACTGTATTAAAGGGTAGTTGCATTAGGAAGGTTGAGAACCACTGTTCCAAGGCATCTACAACCATTCAAATGTTTTTAGAAAATTACTGGGGCTATGTCTTTGGCATTGCAGTTCCAAGAGGGGAAAGGGAGAAAGATTTTTAAAGATAAGTTCACCACAACAATTTTCAGGGCACCACCACCTCTTTCCCCTCAAGTTACCAGAATGAGAAAGAAAAAAGAAAAAAAAATTAGAGAGAACAAAAGACAGATCTAGGTTTTTCCACTCTTCTTTGGATAGACCTGATAAGGGTCACCATAAAATGACAAGGTATAAGGTTAGGGGTGCTTGAGACCCCAAAATACCAAAACACCAGTTCCTGCCAAATGAATTCAACTTAAGTCTTCTCTCAGCCAAAGAAAAGCAAAGTTTATTAAAGATTCACCATGTTGGGTAGACTCTTAAGGAGAGGTATCTATGACACTTGCCTTGGGCAAGCCATCCAGAATCATCTGACACAGATTGAGTCTGCATGAAATAATTCTCTGGCTTTCCTCTTTTCATGGGGACAAGATGGGTCTGATATACAAAGAAGTTGTGGGAGGTATCTAGGGGTGATCTAGAGAAGTTTGGGGAGGGTCTTCAGGAGGTGTCAGATGAGGTCACACTCCAGTAATGAGTGATTAAGGGTGGGAAGTTGCTGGAGGCTACCTGGAGATAACAGACAACAGTGGGCTAGGCCAGTTCAAGGGTGTAACAGATTTCGGTATAGATATTTGGGAAGGATCAAGTATGGGAAGTTGCTAGACAAAGAGGGCTAAGATTTGGGCTGAGCCACAATGAAAGGCTTATGGCCTCAGGTAAATGCCTCATGTGAGAAGATTCTAGGAGAGCTCATGGGGGTTCCCAGAGCCTGTACATCATTAGACCAAAGGTCTACTCTCTGTAGTCTTGCTTAGAAGGCAATTGATTGGGGGGCAGAGCAAACATGGCGGCGTAGAAGCAGCAAGGTTCTGCAGCACCCACACAACCACCCTAAATACCCATAAAATATGACCCCAGACAAAGTCTAGGACTTTCAGACTCACAAAAATACAGAAAACACATCTCTCTCTGAAGGCAGCTCAACAGCAGGGGCTCACCACAGCAGGCTGGGAGCCGAGGCCAACCCAGCCTGAAACAGAAACGCGCCAGGCCCTAGGACGATCAGGAGGAGCTGAGCCACAGCCAGTCTACAAGAGAGAAGATCTACCACACCTCCAGCAACTCCACATCTACCAAGGCATGAAAAACAGGGATTAGAGAGGGGCTGTTTGGCCAGCAGGCCAGGAGCCAAGACCAGCCCAGCTCAAAACCAAAACATGACCAGGCTAGGCCCCAGGGCAGTCAGGAGGAGCCCAGCCACCCAAGCCACCCCTTGAGTCTGCTTCAGAGGTCTACTGCACCTGAGGGTATCTTCACATCCAGCAAACCAAGATTAGAGAAGGTCAGTGAAAGTGAAACTTTGAAACGTAATTTGGGGGAGGAAAAGCAGTTCGACCAATCTGCCCCCAGGGCAAGGAAGCAGTGGGGGAAGGGCAGGAACTGCTTTATTGGCCGCTACCCCACTGGGCTGCTTCAGAGCCCCTGACCTGCGGACTCCACAGGGGGGCTGAATCAATTGATCAGGGCCAAGTGCTCTTGCTTTCAGTGGCCTGGATCTGGATCCTGGTCTTGGGTGGTGGTCCTGGGGTGTGCTTTCAGCAAGCCAAAGCTGGTGGGGGCTGCAACACTCCCTTAATTGCTCCGGCAGCTGTGAAAACCCCAGTGATTTGGGACAGAGCAAGGTTTCACAGAATTTAAAAAAACCAACCAATTAATTGCCTGGTCAACATGAGGAAAAGGAAGCAAAATAAGAACAGCAATAAAACTCTAGAATCCTTTTCTGTGGACAAAAAGGATCAAAGCATGGAACGGGAGGAAGAAAACACAGTCAGAACTCCCACACCAAATGCTT